>CABHPP010094019.1:0-19337 GCA_902168425.1 Peromyscus attwateri
TCTGTGGGATGCTAACAAAATGTAGACTTTGCATCAAAATTAAAGTGAGGTGATTGTGTGTGGATAAATTCTCACAAAGTTCAATTATGTACACCACAAAGAAAGAAGAGAATATATGGTAAGAAGTATGTGTGTGTGCACCCTGTGTGTTTGTGTGTGTCCAGATATTTTTGCCAAATATAATTCTGTGTATTTTTATGAAGATATTTTGGATGTGATTGATATTGGAATTCAAGTAAAGCAAGTTGCTTTCCCTAGTGTGGGTGTGCCAGATCCAAGTAGTTGAGGATCTGAATAGATAATGAGGTTGATTTTCTCAGGAGTAATGGGCACTTCTTCCTACTTGGGTTGGTTGGACTAGGACACTGGCTTTTGTCTACCTGAATTGAACTTCAAACCAGCACTTTTCCCATGCCTACAGCCAGTCAATCTCTAAACTGGAATTAACTTATAATTTACCTACTCATTCTATAGATATTGGTTTTGACTACTTCCATAAATACACCATCAATTTCTTCTCTTCATATATGAAAAATATGTACACATAGCCTTTTATTTCTCTGGGGACCCCAGAAGGTTTGGCAGGTACCAACAATGCTTTATTAATCTGAATTAAATTAGCTGTATTTTCATCTACAGAGGATGGTCAGGTAAGTTTAGGTTGGGTCTACACACTGGAGAAAATTTCCTTTAGCTCTTCAGGAACTGTCAGTTAATAGAAACTTTCTGACTTTTCCTTTGATGTCAGAGGTTATCAGACTTTCAGCATCATATGAAAAATCACTACCACTGCTGAAATAGAAAAGTATGGCCCTTTTCATTAAAATTTTACTATGGGCTACAGATGGGCTATTAGTCACTCACAGGGCAGAGGATCTGACATCAGCCATGCTTCTGAGAGAGGGAAGTGAACTGGTATTGTACTAGGGTGAAACTTACTTTTACAGAAACTGTATCTGACAGCTTTGACATAGGGTGTGTTATGATCTTCAAAAAGGTACCTCTCCTGGGACTTTTTGGTTATCCTTTGTAACCTAGGTCACATCAGTGCAAAATACCAAGAGACTGATCATTTTTCGGACTGTGTAAAGGACGCTATCCTCAATGTGTTTTAAAGTTGTTTACAGAGGCTCACTACAATGAAAAATAAGTAGAATTATGAGGCTTCTCCAGGAATCTTACAGTTCTTGTAATACATTGACTCTATAATTTAAAAATGAAGAGAATAAAAAAATCCTCCTTATATAGGCAGAATCCATGGTCAATATCACTGGACTTCCCAAACTATGTTCCAAAGCTCCTTTCCACTGCAACCATAAGTTTTAGCCTGACATTTATGTCTTTTCACAAAGGAGAAAATGCTTATTTTTTCTTGGCTTTTCAAGACAGGGTTTCTCTGTGTAGCTTTGGTGCCTGTCCTGGATCTCGCTCTGTAGACCAGGCTGGCCTGGAACTCACAGAGATCTACCTGGTTCTGCCTCCTGAGTGCTGGGATCAAAGGCATGGGCCACCACTGCCCAGCTAATTTTTAAAACTTAATAAAAGTTAACAAACTAATCCTACTGCCAGAAGCTTGGGCTTTTTGGAGCCCATTACCTATAGTGGGACACCTTGCACAGCCTTGGTACAGGGGAAGGGGCTTGGACCTGCCTCAACTGAATGTACCAGGCTCTGCTGACTTCCTACGGGAAGACTTGCTTTGGAGGAGGTAGGAATAGGGGATGGGTTTGGGGGAAAACACTGGAGCAGGGAAGAGAGAAGGGTCTGTTGTTGGTATGTAAAATGAATAAAAAAATTCTTAATAAAGAATAAAGAGAAAAAAAGTTAACAAACTAAGAAATAAAGATACATATCTGAATATCTACTTATTCCAGACTGTCCCATCCAATGCTCATGGCAAACATGGCCAAAAATAGTGAGCAGTGAGGAAAAGAAATGAGCAACTTTTATGTATATGTCAATGAATATGACTAGAAGGTAAGATTTCAATGAATTCTCCAATTTTATATAGAAACTGCATTAAAACAGTAAACACTCCATGATTCTTGTGTAATTAGCTTTTTATATTCACAACCTCTTTGGATTTTGCAGACATTCTTATCAGTCATAAAAATAAAAGAATCCACCCCCACTCCATATGGCCAACATTTCCTCGATACCTTTGAGACTCTTGACACATGTGGTGATTTCTCTTAAATACAAAAGTTTGGCACTTTTTACCAAAAGCTAACTGGAACTTTCTCTAAAAAATGCCACCTTTAATGGTGCTTTTAAAAACCAGTCCGTCAAAGTTTGCATTGCTGAATACTCTTTGCAGGTGCCTTTTTGGTTTTCCTAACTACTCTGTCAGTCACTCAGACTGGCCACTTACCAGAAACCCTGGGATATCTAAGTCAAACTTTTGAGCAGAGTCATTCCCAATTCTCTAGCCCTGAAATGTCAGCCAAATCCTTAAATGCTCTTATATAGTGTCATGTCTTGATTAATCATGGACTCATTTGAAAGCAAAGGGTTATATTTCCTGGTGGAGAACACCAAAGCAGTCAAATACTGAGGTGTTTTCCTATATTGGCCAAGAGTCTGTTTGTAGTACCAAAGCTAAATGAAATTCAGGGTTTTAAAGATAAGCTCTCAATTTCAGGCCAACAACCAGCCCATATATAATATATAGAGAGGAAAAACTGGAATGGGTCTACAAAATGAGTTCAAATACATTAAAAATGGTAATTCTTTCCCAGACGAAAATATTTTAGATAAATATTATTGAAAGATTCTGGAAGCAATTGCCATCTGGTGTACAATGTGTGAGCATGTTCTCTTGGACTAAACTATCAAGGTTAAGCCATGCAAAAATCAAATGTCGGTAGTTCTCCAGAGTGATTGTGGCTTTCCTAAAAGAATAATTAAATTTAAATGACTTCTTAAGGAGAATTTTTATTTCCCAGTTTTAAGTAGAAATGATATTACCCTGATGGCTCTGTGTCAGTTTATGAAACTCTTATCTTTCCATGAAGCATACTTCTAGGAGCCTTTCATTCATGATTCACTCCTTCCTCACAGCCACAGGTATGAATTGGTTTTGACCAGTTCTGTTTACCTATTATACAGACAGTAGCAACTGACACAGGGTGTGAACCAAAGAATAAGGCAAACTTGAGAGCTTTACCTGGAAAGACACGTGGAAGTGGATGCAAAAAGTTCTTTCAATGCCAAAATGCTGTACTTTGTCTTAGAGCAACGATGTTCTCTATAGCATGGAGACATCCAATGCTTTGGGTAAATGAGATGAGCATGAATAAGCAGAAATGACAGAGAGACAGAAGTCCTTGTCAGCTTAATATATCCACAGAAAATACATGGACACATTGCTGAAATCTGATTACCAAAAATTTAGTGATAAAATAAGTGTACTGCTGAATCAGAACTCTGAATTAATTTAACTTTTTTTTTATTTCTGTATATGGTGTGTGTGTGCATGTGTGTGTGTGCACATGTGTGTGTGTGTGTGTGTGTGTGTGTGTGTGTGTGTGTGTGTGAGAGATAGAGATATATAGGGGGAGAGAGAGAGAGAGAGAGAGAGAGAGAGAGAGAGAGAGAGAGAATGCCACACTATGTGTGGGTGCCCAAGAAGGCAAGATGCAGGCAGTTGTGAGTCACGTGACCCAATGTGCATGCTGAAAATTGAACTCAAATTCTCTGAAAAAGCAGTAAGTGCTAACTGCTGAGGCATTTCTTCAACCCCCAGAACACTGAATTTTTAAATTCCTTGTTATGCTTGTACTATCAAATAAAAATCGCCTCCTTGTAACTCTCAACCTGAACAGCTCTGTAAAATCACTAAGGAGCCTACTCAAAGTATTCCACAACTGTCCTGTACACACTTAAAGATCTTCTTTATTACCAGAGCCTCACATTTCTCCAGATAAAGTATCTCTGAGCTCCACGGAGAGAGAAAAAGCTGGCTGGAACTGAGCATGAATGTGATCCAGCATGACAAATCCTTTGTACCACTGAGACTTCTCTGCCAGGTCAAGGGTAATAACTACACAGACAGCAAGTTCTTAGATGTAGTCTGAGTGCAGAAATGAATCACTGGAAAAGTATCACATGCAAAACAGAACACTGCACACAGGAGAGAAATGACATGAAATGGCCTCAAGAGCACCAGTATACTCATCTTTTTAAAAATAGTAGGTAGGATAACACATCTGAGAAAGATTTAAAATTCCAACTAAATTCAGTCAAAGCCTAGGAAGTGCCAGAAGGAGACAGGAAGGAAAAAAATGCAGCAGCAAACTATAAATGGAAATATGAAGTACCAATTTAAAAAATTAGTATTTCAGGAATTTTAAGTTGATTAACCAATTGACAGAAAATTTCACTTGTTCTAAAAAGAGTCAGGATATAGAAAATATATGAGATTAGATTGTGATTATCAGTAAATGAAGGTCAGATAAAATAAAAAAAAAGTGTCATCTTTACTAATAACTTAGGACTCAATGGATTAGTCACAGGTAAGAGACTAGGATAGATTTCTTCTGATTGGTATGGTCGGTCTCAAACCCTTATTACATATGTCAATACTGAATGGGTCATGGATCAGTGTGTAATCTCTCACAATAGAAATACTGATCTTGAAGGCTCTAGTAAGACTTCCTGTTTAGGTCTTGGAAAGATGCTAAAATTAATTTTATGTCAAAATCAATGTACCTGTTTACATTTTAAAGAAAACGTCTTAAAAACAGATATTTTTCAAATATCTGAGCCAGTATTTATCCTCATAGATGCAAGCTTGTGTGGTGAATTTTTAAATAAACTTCATTTAGTGTCATTTCACATCTTATCATGGAGCCTAGGAGATAGTCATTTCTACAAAACACCAGAGGATGTCTTCCACATAAATATCCTTTGTTAATGATTTTTGAACTCTCAAAAGCCAGAGACTTGAAAAGTTTTTGCTAGACTTTAGTCTGGGGATATCATCTCTAACTTACTAAGCAGAATGACTCTGTAACAGTCATTTTCTAAATGAAAATAGTCCTGTTAAAGCAGAAAGAATATAGGAGAGAGGAGTTAAAGGCTTTAGCATAAAATTCATGAAGACCCATGTCTTAGCTGTATTTATGTTTCTGTGGTAAAACATCAGGACAAAAACAACCTAGTGGAGGGAGGGCGTTTTAGCTCACCATTCCATGTTATAGTATGTCACAGAAGAGAGCTCAAGGCAACGGGGACTTGAAACAACCATTTACATCCACAGCCAAGAGCAGAAAAAGAGTGAACAGATGCATGCTCATGCTCTTCTTTTTAAATACAATATAGTACCCAAACCCAGGGAATGCTTCCACCGGACTTTAGGTTAGTGTTTCCTTCACCAATAAATATAATCAAGACAATCCTCCCAGAGATCTGCTCACAGCCCCGACTATTCTAAATTTCTCAATGAGATCCTTTATGTAGGCTATTCTAAATTTTGTCACATTGATGATTAAAACTAACTATTACAACTTGAGTTCAACAGTGAGTTAGTTCTGTAAGCAGACTTTACTCTCCTGCCTGCCAGTTCCCAAATAACCAACATGGAGATTTATTATTAATTATAGATGTTCTGCCAATAGCTCAGGCTTGTTACCAACTAGCTCTTCCAACTTAAATTAACCCATTTCTATTCATCAATGTTGGCATGTGGCTCCTAGCTTTACCTGTCTTCCAGTATCTCTTGTTCCCCCTGTGTCTCCTGGCTACCTCTCAGACTTTACCCTTCTTCCCAGTGTCCTTAATCTTGTTCTCCTGCCAAACCATATCTTGTCCAATATTGGCCAAAAGCTCCTTTATTAAACCAACCACAGTGGCAAATCTTCACAGTGTACAAAGGGACTATTCCACAGCAAAGAACATCTGAGTCAATTCCACATCTATAAGAAAGTTATAATGTGTGTTATAGTTTTTATGGTTTTTATTATTGTTTATAAAACTCTTCATATGTTGTATTGAAATAATATACACATCTTTGATAAGTGTAAGAAATGTCAGAATACAATGTGTCAGCAAATAGATAAATGGTAATAACTAAAGAGACAAATACAAGTGGAACCTAGTAATGATGATTCACCTCTACCATTCTGATGAATCAGTGTCAGGATAGTATTTCATTTTAGAAATAACTATACCATGTTTGACCAGGCACAGTGGATAACTTACAATTCCTTTCTGTGGAAAGAGTTTCTGGAGCAGATAGGCAAAGGACTACAGAATTGTGAACTGTGATGTAATGCATCACCCTAACCCTAATATAAGATAATATAAGATATTACAGAAGAGAACATATAAGGATTTTGATAGTAGATCAGTGAAATGACCTATCTGTGAAGGCTTTCTAGAAAAGGTAGAGTGGAATGTAGACTTCAAGGAAAAGAAGAAGTGATCTAAGGAAGACAAACCTATGGAAGAAAACAGGGTAAGCATATATCAATTAGCTAAGAACCAAGGACCTGCAAAGCTTTTAACAGATCAAGACTAAGGGACTTTCAGGTTCTTCTAGGATTTAGCATCATATTGGATTCCAAGATTAACCATCTCCCCAAAACAGAGAAAAAATGGGATATATTTCCATGAAATTACTAAAGTAAGCATATATCACTTAATAATATTTACTATATATCAACAATTCCATTATAATCAGACAAAAGATGCCTATCATTATTACATAGTCTATGTAGCAACACAATAAGGTGCTGTGGAATGTTTTGTATGCAGTGAATGTGTTGCTCTGATTAGTTGATAAGTAAAACATCGATTGGCCAATAGCTAGCAGGAAGTATAGGTGGGATAAACAGACAAGGAAAATTCTGGGAAGTGGAAGGCTGCTGAGTCAGAAGATGCCAGCCTGCTGTCTGGGGAGCAGCATGTAATGGCACACAGGTAAAGTCATGGAACACATGGCAACATATACATTAACAAAAATGGGCTGAATTTTAATATAAGAGCTAGTCAGTGGTAGGCATGAGCTAATGGCCAAGCAGTTTTAATTAATATAAGCCTCTGTGTGTTTACTTGGGTCTGAGCAGCTAAGAACTGGGTGGGACACAGAAAAACTTCAGCTACAATAAGGAAACTGACATAACATTGAACATCAGTCCTAAGAACACTGCAAAATGTTTGTCTACCACAAAAATCTTTGTAAAATCTCAGAAGTTCAGACTATCAGAGCTAAGAGGCTAAGTTTATATATTCTACTTAAATAGCAAGGTTATAGAATTGAGACATCAATTATATTACCAGTAATAAAACTTGAATATGATATGGTAAACAGGTCCATTCATAATCAGCCATAAAAGTGCTTTAAAAAAATCTTAATGAGAACTTTTCCAAACTGAACTTATATAATTTATTTTGCTGAGACATGCAGAAGAGGACTTAAAAATGGAGAGACATATCAAGTCCACAGATGGGGAACTGAATATGATAAACTAATTTTCCCTTTTTAGATTTTATGCAAATTTAGTAAAATCATAGCATGGTGATTTTGAACTTGACAATACAAATTTATGTCTCATTTAGAGAAATGTTGATTGAGAACTCTAGAGTAACATTTTTAAGCATCATAACTAGTGTGTATGTGACTACCCAACTATCAATTATATATATTTCTAATGAATTAAAAAAAATAAAATCATTATGTAACAGCCAAGAGGTAGATGAGGAGCAATAAGGCACTATTTATAAATAACACTTTCAAGTCTCTTGAAGCCTTTAATTAAAAGTTCCACATGTCATATGTAAACATGGTAAATTACATTCAACATGGAACAAATGCAATCAAAGCAATTGTGTCTAAGCTGGACTAAACTTAGCTGAAATAAGACTGAGGGACAACTGTGTAATCAGAAGTAACATAACAAAATGATTTCTTTGCACAAATGTAAGTCTACGGTGCTTCAGAAAATACTGTAAACTCGAGTAGAAGTTCAAGAATCGTATTTTGTTACAAATAAGGTAAAGAGCTACGAGCCTTCATGTTCTGAGAGATTAAAATGTAAAGTCTCAAAAATAATATCTACAGATTACACAATGCTAATGTTAATAAGTATTTCAATGAATTGCTACCCTGGCTGAAAAGAAAATACTGAACCATCTTTTATTTTATAAAAGAAATAGAGAAGAATGGTTTTGCCATTAGACAAGCAAATAGTATGCATTGTGGTGACAGTGATGTCATCAGAGTTTTATAGAAGTACATGTTTGGGAAGTGCAAGTGTAAGTGCAAGAAATAATACAATATTTCACACAAATCCCATGCAAGGATTTGTGAAATATAATGTATTATTCATTGAGACAGACAAAACTTTCAAAGTTCTAGATTATTTCTAGAAATTTTGGGAAGGTAAATAGTTTATGCTGAAAAGTCTTCATGACATTGTTTTTGAAATGCACCTTTTAAATTAATTGGGCTTAAAGAACATTTGCCAAGACAGTAAAGATTCTATACACATTGCATTCAGTTTCCCTATTGTTATGGGCTTTTAAATTCGCCACAATGAATGAACAAAACTGCATCATTATTGCTAACCTAGATCCATACTATATTTAGATGTTTTTGGGCTTTCCCTACTTCCTTTCTCCCAGGTATCCCATTCATGAGGCCACACTGCATTCACTTTCCATGTACCTGAATCTCCTCATAGCTCTGACTGTTTTCAGAATGTCCTTGTTTCAGATGACTTTGCCTGTTTTAGGGAACACCATTCCAGTGTAGCAGAAAGGCGTGTGTCATCATGCCTGGCTGTTTCCAATGTGGCCTTGAACTCACAGAGATCCAGAGGGATTTCTACCTCTGGAATGCTAGGATTAAAGGTGTGAGTGCCACCATTTTGTAGCCTTTGTATACAGTGGCTGTTCTGTCTCTGACCCCAGATAAATTTATTAGGGTGCACAATATTTTGGGGAACACAATACCACCACATTCCAGTTTATAGAATGAACCTTGCATGGGATTTGTGTGATGCTCTTCTAATGACTAACTGGAATCGGGAGGACCATAGAAGTAGAAAGTCACTTCCAACCCTTCATATAACCCATGTAGCATGACCTTGAATTACCACCATCCTTGTCAAATTATCATTTGACTGATGTAGTATATGTCAAGTTTCAGCATGTTTTCCACATTTTTTTTCTTCTTTCACACTGTGCTCTGGAAAAATGTCACTTATTACAACTAACACTTAAATAATGAGGAACATTATCGTCTTAAAAAACAACTCAGTAATTTCAATTCCTGAAAAGCTGAATTTTTTAGTTCTTCTATTTCTACAGGAGAGCTAACTGGATCACAGACAGCAATTTAAAATAGAATTTATTGCAGTGAAAATATTCATGGCAGACATAGTAAAAGTCTGCAGATTCTTCATGAAGTTCACAATTATAGAAGACTATGTGTGGGTACTAGGAAATGTAAAACAGCTTTTGTCAGGTCAGCTTAAACATTCTTCCTTTTATGTTTCAGTTTTTGCTTGTTACTCACAAGCATTTATTACTTATACAACTATACACACACACACACACACACACACACACACACACACACACACACACATATATATATATATATATATATATATATATATATATGTAATTTTCAAAAGCTAATACAGGCACATTTTCTGAAAGATGATGTAGTTGCTAGGCAACTTGGACACACCTGTCTTGGCTGGATTCAGCTGTTGGGTAGAGTTGGTTATTCTCACACATATTTTTTTCTGTTCATTTTGGGTTCCTTAATAAAAAATTTCATTCATAATTTAGGATTTCAAGACCACAGAAGTACAGCTTTAGATTTATCAATGCCTATATATCACTCAAACAGTGACGTATTTTCCAATTTTTATTGGACACATCCATTCATAGACTGATTAAATGAGAGAACTACTCACTTAAAACATTTTTGGCTGAGATGATGATTCAGTGGTTAAGAACACTTGATTCTCTTCCAGATGAATCAGGTTCTAAACCCAGCACTCACAGGTGGCCTACAGCTGGATCTGAGGTCCTTTTATAGTTAGTGGGCACCAGACACAAAGATGCTGGACAATCATAGATGCAGACAAAACACCCATACATGTAAAATGCATTAATTGAGATTATAATAAAATTGCAATATATATACCTAAATATAAACATGTTCAATTTGTATAACGTTTGTAGATATGTTTCAAGGTTGATCAGTTGGCATTGGATAAATGATTGGTGTGCTCTAGCCTACAGAAAACTTATTTCTCTTGCTTTCAGCTTTCTTCAATTTCCTATAGTTCTTTGTGTTTGGTTGATGTCTTATGTGCCTTCCCCTGTCCTATTTGGAATGTTCATTGGTGTTACCTTTGTTCAATTCACATTTGGGTAACCATATTAGTGAGACTACATGAGTGTAGCTTCTGATATTCTTATGAGACGCACCTTTACAGCAAACTCCCTGATTGTTGGATCTTATCATCTTTCCATGCCCTCTTCTATAAGGTGTGGGAGTGTTTTATTACATGGATCCATTGGGATTGGGCTTCACAACTCTTGCATTTTGAATGACTGTGTTTTTCTGTAATGGTCTCTATCTGCTGCAAGGGAAGTTTCCTTGATGGGGGGTGAAGACTACACTTATCTGTGGGTAGAAGAACAAATAAAAAAATTTAGAAATCGTTTTTTTGTAGGACCTCCTACAATATTAGTGTATTTCCAAGCTCTGAATCATTATTTTACTAACCAAAGTTTACTTGAATCTTTCAGTTTTAGAAATTTGCGATGCACATGGCCTTACATGTATTATATACAGAGATTTCAGGAATTATTTATTTATTTTTGTCCTCAGTGGTAACATGATATGAGATTACATTATGACATTACAAACAGAATCTCAATTTTGGTATAAGAATATCATAGTCCATATTTTCTCAGTTGTGCCTGTGTTCAACGCTGTACATTTTTTATCACAAACGAAGGCTCATGTACTTCTGACATCAGCAAAATACAGTTTCATATGTCATCACATGGAATCCTCATATTGCTCTTCCACTAACACACCTACCTCCTTTTTGGCCACTCTGCATCCATCTGTGATTTAGGGAAACCATCAATCTGTTCTTCATCTGTTTGGTGTTGTCATACTAAGACTATTGCATAAAGAATCATATTCTAAATTTTTAAGATTAGCTTTTTCTACCACTTGTTAGTTTATAATTCCTTTAAGAAGCATGCAGTTGTTGGGTATAATAATGACTCATTTTTACTGTAGTATGGTGTGTCCCATTGTGTAAAGATTCTGCTGTTCACTTAATTATTCATTGTTTGAAAAAAAGTATCTGTGTTATATCCATTGCTGGCAGTCTTGGGATAAAATGAGAGTTAATGGTGCTATAAACATTTCTTGCAGGTTTTGGTGTGAACATAATTCTTTGTTTATCTGGGATAAAAGCCCAGGAGTACAGAGCTGCCCAACTGTTTTCCTTTAACTTACCCTATCCTCCCAAATCATATTAGGAGATGTTGAAAAATAGTATCAGTAGCTAAATATTTACTACAAGTTTTCAGAAGATATACAAATACAAGTTTCTTTAGTACAAATTGTATCATAGTGTGGTATGCAGTCCTGAATATGCAGGATCTTATGTGTAGTTTAATGTTTCTATTGTAATGATTCTGATTATGTGATCAGTAGTTATAGTAGGTAACAATGATACTGAGATCTCAAGACCTGGCCAGAAGGAACCATAATCACCATAACCAACACTTAAAGTGTAATTATACCCATATTCTCAACTCCTAGCATGGTTCTTCTAATAAACTTTGGATTTTACTTAAATAGGTTCATATGGCATATAGATTAACATCTGTATTCTTTTATGAGATTAATCCATGATTTGGCATACTGTGGTTTGCATATGGTCTATTCATTTTCATTATTGAGTAGGACTCTAATTTATGGGAATTTTATTGCTTGTTCTACTTATCATTTCCAATTTTTACCTATCAACTACAAATAATCCTGTATATCAAACATAGCTCTATAAACATATAGAAACACTTGTTTTGAATATCTATCTCAGAGAAGGATTAAAATTTTCTAGTTCAGAAGGCATGTATATATTCAATTTTAGGATATTTTGCCAAGTAGTTTTCTTAAGTAGATATGCTAATTTATTCTCTCACTAGTAGGATATGATATCTCTGTTCACATATGTGTTTTAAATCTCTACATTTTTTCACACACAAGATATCTAAGATAAAAATGTTTAAAAGTTTAGTAAAGTCACATAGATGAAGAATTCTTGGTTTAAACAGATTTGTTAAGCCTTAAAAACCTAATTTTTGTGTCAGTGTATGGTATTGATTATTTGATGTCAATATAACCATAAGTATCTCCCACTTTCTGTGGAAATAAATGGATCATACATTTTATTACAGTGGTGCTTTTCTACTCAAGGATGAAGCCAGAATTGTGAGCCCTTATTGGTTCTATTGCCCTACAGTCCTGTCCATCTACTTCTGATAACTAAGTTAACTTGTCATATCCATCACTTGAATGAATGCCTCTACTTCAATATTTAACTTCTTTCTAGTATTTCTGTAGTTGCTTGTCACAGAGTATGTAATATTCAAGAGTAAATGTACATATATTTATATGCATATATGCATTTACTCTTAAATTATATATAAATTAACCTGAAATTTAAAGGGCTTATCAAGATTTAACTCATTTAACAGATAAATGAAAGGAACAGTCAAGAGTATGAGAAGTCTTGGAGTCATTCTGTATGTCTACTGTTGGAGCTGGCAGAGATACTCATTACAAAATACCAATCAGAGTGGAATTTAATTCTTCAATGTCTTTTTGATTTGTTAATTTTCACAGATCATGGTATATGAACCCGCCAACAGAAGAAATAGAAATTAAGAGTTGTCATTAATTTCCTAATAGTTTGTTTTAAATGCATTCTGAATAATAATGTGAAGTAAATGTGAAAAAAAATGTGAAGTTAATGAAAGAGTGGTATCTGTCAATAACTATTCTCAAACATAAGATTCAGAAGGGAAGGATTCTTTAATACCCTGCAAGGAAGTTATTTTGATGAATACACATGAGTTTGTAAGTATTCCCTAGATACAGTTGTAGTGTTTTAAATGTTCCATAAGTAAAGAAAGGGAAAGAAGAAATAATCTATAAATGGTGAGACACTCAATGAAAGTTCTAAAAATGATTTTTCCAAAAACCTTCCAGCATGGTAGATGTAAAATGGCCCTGGTGTGAGCTACTTTGATCATCTATTAGGTGTACTGGATGATACTTCATTAAATTGTTTACAAAATGGTATCCATAGTAAAATTTGAAGGAATTAATGACCAAAGCAATTCATATTGCTATTTTTATTTCATCCTCTCATATCCTGTCATATAAACAATTGTCAACAAGTCCACTTTACAACGTATAAATGAAACTTGACCATTGAGTGAGAATAAAATAAAATATTGGTCATCTATATCATGATGTTCCTTGAAAAGTACAAACCTTCCCATGGATGCTGACTAATGACAAGGTACAGCAAACTTCTTCTATGATCTGAAATCATCTACTCGACAACTCACACCTCTTTACTGGTCACTAGTAGCATGACTAACACATTATAGAAATTGCATTATTTCTATGTGACTTGGTTTTAGTAAGTTATATTTTAAAAATGAAAATGTAGAAATAATTACGTAAGTACGAGAAGAAACTAACTTTCTTAGTTGTCAGGATAAGAAAATCACAGTAATAAAATGTCTGTTAAGCACTGGTTTCCAAATAATAAGTTTTTTTTTTAACAGTGCTATTTTTACTGAAAAAGAAAAAAGTCCATACAATGTATTTTGATCACTGTTTCCCCTCCCCCAGCTCTTCCCAGATCCTCCCACCCACTCATTCCACATGATCTCTTTTTTTCTCTATTTAGAAAACAAACAGGCAAAGAAAATAAATAGCAAACACATCACAATCATAATAAAAGAAAAAACATAAGAAATGTATACATATATATCCATAAACAATAGTCATGAAACATAAAATTATAAATAATAACATACAAGCAAAAGGTAAGCAAGACAAAAAAAATGTCCTGCTCAAGCAATATGAAACAAAAAGTCTATGAAAATATCATTGAATCTTCTTTGTGCTGGTCATCTACTTCTGGGTGTGAGTCCTGCCTTGAAGTGTAGTTTACATATCCCGCGAGATTCCATGGGTGAAAATTAACTTTTTCTTTGCAAGTCAATGTCAATTAGATATAGCTTCTTTGTTAGCAATAGAAGCTTGTGTACATTTACCCCTCTCAGTGATAGGACCTCATCTGGCTTAAACCTGTACAGGCCTTGTGCATGATGTTATAGACTCTCTGTGTTTGTATTTATATTATTCTATTTCCTTGGAGTAGCACAGATGGCACTTACAATTTTCTACCCCCTCTTCCATATAGCTCCTGAGCCCCGAGTGGAGGGGTTTGAGGAAGCCTTCTCATCGAGGACTGAGTGCCTCAAAATCTCTCACTCTCTGCGTATTGTACACTTGTGGGTCTCTGTTAGTTGCCATATTCCGAAAGAGGAAGTTTCTCAGATATGGCTGAGAAAGGCAATAATTGAGGGTTACTGTAGAATATCATTAGTTTTTTTTTTTTTAATTTGTCACTGATAAGCATTTGGATAAATGGTAAATCATCTACATTGTTAATGGGAATGTGATAATTACCACATTTTGTTGTCAGTCAAAATTGAAATTCAAGGTTATGTTCACTTATAAATGTTGTGTCTTGACATCTGGAATTCTAAAATATCTGTGTAAGAATCAGACATATAGCTCAGTGGTAGAATGATGGCTGTATGAGCAATCCCTCAAAATAAATAAAGGAAATAATAAGGGATTTAAAACTAATTTTTTTTTACAAAATCTTCACAAAACAGGTTAATCATTTATAATATGGAAATCTGATTAACCAGTTCTTGACTACTATACTTCATTAAAACTAATCATACTGGACGTGTGGAATGGTATGCATTTTTAGCCTGAGCATAGGGGATAAAGAGATAGGCAGATTACTGTGAATTAGAGGACATCCTGATATGTATGGCAAGTTCCAAGTCAGCAAGGGATACATAGTCAGACTCTGTCTTAAAACAAACAAAAAACTGCATTTATATGCTGTCACAGAAAAGTGAATCCAATTATTAAATACTACATAAAGAATACATGAATAAGTTTTCATATTATCTATTTTCCTATTTTATATGTTAAATATACACATGCTATTCTGCAAATTTATATATACAATAAATTGCATATGAAGTTTAAATTGATCTAATCTACTCACTAGCATACACATCTGTATTTGTATGTATTTACATTTATAATACCAGTCAAAATCTGGCATTTCAGAGTAATGAAAATTGGCTTGGATGAAAAAGAAAAACGAAGTCCTCCTGTTACAGAAGTCTCAATGGTAAAACATATGTAGAGAGCATTACTTGCCAATTCACCAAGAAAAGTCTTTTTTCCCCGAGGCCCTTCCCTTCAGGAAGAAGTGGGAAAGCCATAATGACATCCTTTAGCATCTGTTGTTCTTCCCAGTGTGGCCCCACACCTGCCTTATGACCTCTAGTGGGGTACCAAGAGACTATCTACCTCACCTTTTGATAGCTCCCACTTCTAAGCTCATCTTAGACAAAGCAACCATTCTAGAATTTACTCCCTCTTTCCTTACTTTAGTACCGTTTCTGATCCTTTGGTTAGAGCTCGAGTTGATTATTAGTCATTTCTTTCCCATTCTTGAGTTCAGGCTACCAGTCATGACAATTGAACTTGTCCAAGTATAGATTCTGTCCTGGTGAACTCTGGAGAATGATGTTTTAATGTGTGTGTGAGTGAGTGAGTGTGTGTATGTGTGTGTGTGTGTGTGTGTGTGTGTGTGTGTGTGTGTGTGTGTGTATACCTGTTTATCTACTCATCTATCAACTGGTTAGGAAAAATCAGAAATAAATCTGAAAGGAATACGTGATATATGTGATATTTAAGTATCTGTTTTTCTGAACTTGGTGACCATGAATGTTGAGAACTTTTAGAAATTACAATTTTTAATATTTCAATGTTTATATTGAACATGAGATGTTTTATTTTTATTTTTGGGATTTCATGTCTCCCTCTTTTATTTCCTTTTATTGAAAACAGATGGGCATAGTAACTTTTATATATAAAATGTTAATATGATTTTATGATTTAAGATGCATTTATCTATATTCATGTTCCTAGTTATTTGTTTATTTTTATACCTGTCTCTGTCTTATTTTCTACTCCACATAATTGAGACTGAGAGTTAGAGTGAGCGATCACTTCACCAGGATTGAGTAGTACTACTTTCAAGGTGTGTTTCTCCTACACATTTCTGGCAACAAGGAGGCCATGGATCAGAAAGAAAAATCAAAGAGAAGGAGGCATCAGGCCATCTTTATGCCTAATTAACTGCATTTCTATACCTGATCCTTTGAAAAGGAACACAGATGGAAAAGTAATTAAAGCACAAACTAATTAGGTATCTCATTTGCTAATTTTACAAGATAAATAAGACAGATTGCAGGAAATACTCAGCTGGCTGAAGCAAGGTGAGGCGACTATAGCAAGATGATGAGATGCTTATCACCAGCTGAGTGGAAGCTGTGCAGCACATAGTGTACTTATTTCCCTGCCTGTAATTTTAGGAAGGGGGCAAGAGAAGGAGAGTGAATCTTGTGTTTTTCATTATAATCAAACTAAAAGTTGTGGTGTTTAATATTTTGATTGTGTTCTGACAAATAAAGCTTGCTTGGAGTCAGAGGGCAGAGCTAGACACTAGCCAAGCAAAAGTAACCATAGAGGTTTTGGAGGACTGCAGACAGATAGGAGACAAGAAGAAGTAAAGCAGGGCTGAGAGGGGACCTTGGCCCATTTTGGCAGAATGAAGGAAGTGGTCAGAAGTCCCCGGTGGTTGCTCCTCTGCTTCTCTGATCCTTCAGGTTCTTACCCTGATATTCGACTCCTGATTTTTTTTATTGATAAAGAATAATTAGTTAAGGCTTCAAAATGTATCATCAACAGGTATTTTTCAAGTGTTTGATTTCATGAAAAATTATTATTCTTATGTCCAAATTAGTTTTAAGAAATAATTATCTGATCTTCTAAGAATATCCACCAATTCTTTCTAAAAGGCCAAATATTTAAACACTAAAATTCAGTGTAAAAATATGCATTTTTCAATTTTTTTCAAGTTATGCCTTCTCTTCGAAAAGTTATAGCCTGAGTTCATCACAACCCAGAAAATACTTATTTCTTGAGTTGTGTCAAGAACTCAAGTGTCCCTCCTGTGTCATGCTACGAATGGGGTTTCCAAGCACTTTACCAAGAAAGCTGTGGATAATGACACATGAAAATCAAGGAGTACTGAAGGTGTCATAGGACCCAAACCATCCTGCTCTGTGATGCCAGCACAGAGTGTAGCTTCAGGGCTCCTCATCATGTAGACAGATAGACTCTTAGACACCTGCTGTGGCTCACAGAAGTACAAACAGCTGAGGAGCATGGTGTCCTATGATGCAAGGAAAGAGTCTTGAAGATGGATGAGGTTATCGTCCTTTTCTTGTCTGTGTTTATCTCATTTTGAGGATTCTTAACATCATTCAACCGTTTCCCTAGATATATAACTATAATACTATTTTTATAAAACACACTGAGTTCCAAGTAACTAATATCTTTTCTATCGGTAGAAGCTGTCACTAAAGATCAATAATCATGGATCTTCCCTATTCCAACTTCCCTTCCTTCTGACACCCCCTCCATCTCACTTCCTCTTATCTCATCAGAAGCAAAATGTGCATTGGAAAGAAAACGTTGATGTTTTTAACTGAAAATAGAAAAATAGCTAGAAATCTTCTATGACACAGGACATAATATTCTGGAAAGATCTATAGAATCCATCAATATAGTGAAGTTACTTTAAAACACTGAGTGGAAGGTTTCATTGGTATTTTGTCAGAAAAAAATGGACCATTTTCTCCACCCCTGAAACTGATAACCACCCCCAACCCCTGTAACATTAAACACCAAACACATTTCACAGAATTACCAGGCAATGTGACACTACATCTTAGCTAGTATTATTTACCCTGTTCTTAGTAGATATTTAGTTGATACTCAGCTTTTCATACACTATGGACATTTAAAAAACATACTTCTCCGATCATAAGAAAAGCACATCTGGAAAGATTTCTTTTGAAGTTAAATCTGGGAATATATATTTTATTTTTCTTCTTTTTCAAAATTTTATTTTATTAACATGTTTTTCTTTTTTTGTTTTCTGGCCTTTTTTTTTAATTGAGAATTTTTTTCCATTCATTTTGCACACCAATCAAAGATCTCCCTCTTCCCTCCTCCCACCGCCCAGCCTCCCCTGCAACCCACCTCCTACTCCCCCCCACCAAGAAGGCAAGGCCTCCCATGGAGAGGCACATCCAGTAAAGACAAGTCCAAGCATTCCCCCTGCCTCAAGGCTGCACGGGGTGTTCCATCATAGGTAGTTGGCTCCAAAAAGCCCCCTCAATTAACATGTTTTTCACTTATTTTATACACAAACCACAGTTTTCCCTTCCTCCTCTCCTCCAGTTCCCCCCACCTGCCTCCAATTTACCCCTCTCCCTATCCACTCCTCCTCAGTTTCTATTCAAAGAGGGGCAGGCCTATCATGGGCTTATATATATTTTTAAAATTTTATGTATTTATTCATTTATTTTTATTTAATTAATTAATTTATTTCACATCCTGGTCACATTCTCCCCTCTCCTCTCCTCTCATTCCCCCCCCCACTCACCCCTCCATCTACTCCTCTGTTTCTGTTCAGAAAGGGGCAAGCCTCACATGGGTATCAACAAAGCATGGTATATCAAGTTATGGTAAGACTATGCACCTCCCTTGTATTAAGGCTGAGCAAGGCAATCCAGTATGAGCAGTATGTTTCCAAGAGCCAGCCAAAGCATTAGGGACAGACCCTGCTCCCATTGTTATGAGTCCCACAAGTAGACAAAGCTACATAACTGCCACATATATTTAGAGGGCTTAGGTCTGTCCCATGCAGGGTCCCTGGTTGTTGGTTCAGACTCTGTGAGTTCCTATGAGCCAGGTTATTTGTTTATGTGAGTATTCTTTTTTCTTCTTTTTTTAAATTTTATTTTATAATTTAATTTAATTTTACATATCAGCCATGGATTCCCCTGTCCTCCCTCCTCCTGCCCCCTCCCACCCCCCC
>CABHPP010094021.1:0-25857 GCA_902168425.1 Peromyscus attwateri
ACACACACACACACACACACACACACACACACACACACAATTAGTTCATTTAGTGTCATTCATATGTATATGCTTTTAGGGATGATTGCTTGGAACTGAATATCAGGGCTCATTACTGGGTAGAAGTGAATCTCCTTCTGCAGATTAATTTCCGAATGGTCTTATTAAATAAAAATCATGGAGCCAGATATAGGGGTGAAAACCTAAGAGATCAGGGAAATAGGGAAAGCCACAGCTAACCTTACCTCACCAACTCTGCAGCTTATATATGTGACTTACTTCCTGTCTACCCATGCCTATATGCCTTGCTGTTCTGCCATCTAATTTGCTCTCTCTGTCTGGCTACATCACTTCCTCTTCCTGCCCACCTCTGTTACATCCTGTCTCTCTGTACAGACCTCCAGACTTCCATGGTTAACTAGTGTTGGAATTTAAGGCATGTGCCACCACACCTGGCTGTTTCCAGTGTGGCCTTGAACTCACAGAGATCCAGGCAGATCTCTGCCTGCCAAGTGATAGGATTAAAGGCGTGTGCTAACATTACATAGCTTTTGTGTTGACTTATAATGGCTGGCTGTTCCCTCTGATCTCCAGGCAAGCTTTATTTATTAAAGAACAAATAAAATATCACCACATCCTTCTCTTGGCAACCGTGGTTTTCATGCGGTAGTGAGCCCTGGTGAGATTTCCTCCATCCATGTTGGCACACCAGATGATATGCTCAGTGTGCAAGTCTTGTTTTAGTGACCACATTATTAAAATTTCATGTGTACAGCTTCCTGTCAAATATGAAAACAGCTTACTGCAGTGGATATCCTGATCCTCTGGCTTTTATAGTCTTTATGCCCATTCTACCACAATGTCCCCTGAGTCTTAGGGTCAGGGCTATACATACTGTGGTGGGCACACCATCTTCAGTTGTTCTAAGCATTTTGAACAGTTGTTAACTTGTGTGATAATCTGCATGCTGCAAAATGAAGTTTATTAATTATTATATAACTATATATTATATAACTATAAATTATAAATATTATAATTAATATAAATAATAATTATTTGTTATTAAGATAGGTGAGAGCTACACTTGTCCAAGGGTATAAGGATGGGTATTTAGAATGGAGTTAGGAACTACACTGGTTTAGAGCAGTGGCAATAGTAGCTTCTCTCTATAGTCCATGACTCCACAGCTGTGGGTAGTGTGCTAGGTTTATAGTACTATGCATACAGTTCTTCCTACTAAGCAGGCCCTAGGTCCAATTAGACATCTATTGGCTTCCTCCAAGATGTAAGTGCCACATATCTGTGTGGCTATCACTCTGGTCTGGTCATTGTCATTTGTAAGCCTTATAGCTGCATAGGACTATTGATTTATTTTCTTCTTTGGCAGCTTACGTACCACCTTCAGATATTATTAGAGTTATGCCTAAGGAAGGAGAATTCCAGGCCCATTCCAGCTCAACTCCTCCACATCCAGTGTCAAAAGCGTGTGGTGTCTTCAGCAACAGGGTCTAACCTTAATTAGTTCTTAATTGTTCTAGGGGGCAACGAAGGGCAATGGCAATAGCCTGTATTGTTTCTGGAATCATTTTTATTCCTTTGACCAACATCTAGAAGAGAGGTTCCTTGTGACTGTCACTGGGATTTCTGCCAGACTCTCTATGACTCTTGGGAGGATTAATATCACCTCAAGTGATATAACTTAATTTAAACCACACACACACACACACACACACACACACACACATACATATACTCTTATATACATTATATAAGTATAAAATATATATTAAACATTCTTCTAAAATAATGTTTTCCTGGTGGCTTTTAAAAGCATTCTTAGTGTTACTTATTCTTTCACTTTCCTCATCTCTACATATTGCCCACCCACCCTCTCCTCAGTTAAAGTCCCCACCCCTTTTTCCTTATGTTCCCTGTCACAGCACCTGTGACCTACTTTCCCCTTCTCTAGGTGTTCCTCACTGAGCTACCATGGTACCTATTTACAAACATAGCTAAAGATTCAGAAATAGGATTCATAAATAAGAGAGGGCATGTGGCATTTGTCTTTCTGAGTCTAGGTTACCTCACTCAGTTTAATATTTTCTAGTTCTATCAATTTACCTATAAATTTCATCATTTCATTTCTTTACAGATGAATAAAATTCCACTGTGTATATGTACCACATTTTCCTTGTCCACTCATCAGTTGAAAGATTACATTATTTCCAGTCCTTACTTATTATGAATAGAGTGATAATTAACATGGCTGAATTAGTACTTGTAGATTAGGATGTTGAGTCCTTTGGGCATATGCTGAGTACCAGTAAAGCAGAGTTATATAGATGTACTTCTAGCTTTCAGAGAAATTTTATACAGTGATTTCCATAGGGCCTTCAATGATCTGCAATCTGACCAACAGGGTGGATTTTCCCACATCTTTGACTGAATTTGTTGTCAGTTGTTTTCTTAATCTTAGCCATTGTGATTAAAGTAAAATGAAATCTCAAAGTAATTTTAATTTAGATTTTCCTGATTGCTAAGGATGTAGAATCCCTTAAAGGATATTTCTTAGTCATTTTACTTTTACTTTTAAGAACCATCTGTGCAGGTTCAAAGCCCATTTTTTAACTATGCCATTTGTTTTCTTGATCATTTTATTAATTTTTAGTTCTTTGTACATTTCGGATGTTAATCTTCTATAGATGTATAAATGACAAAGAGCTACTCAGTGAGCTTCCTCTCCACCCAACTGAAAGTTTCCTTTGCTGTACAGAAGTTTTCTTAATTTTTATGAGTTCATATTTGTCTATTTGGGGCTTTAATTTCTGAGCAAATGGAGTCCTATTCAGAAAGTCGTTCCCTTCACTGTGTCTTGTAGGATAATGACTATGTTTTCTTCTAGCACTTTCAGTGTTTTATGTTTTACACTGAGGTCTTGGATACATTCAAACTGATTTATGTGCAGGGTGATTCTTTTATATATGTACATACAGTTTCCCCAGCACCATTTGTTTAAGATGCTGTCTTTTCTTTACCATATATTTTTGGTATCTTTGTCAAATACCAGCTATCACAATATTTACATGCTCTCCTAAATCCCTTCTAGAACTAATCCTTTTTAAAGCATCCAGTCAGTGTACCTTGATAACTGATGTCTAGTAAATATTTGATACTATTGGCAGTATTTGATGATAATAGAACATATATATATATATAGTATATATATATATATATATATATATATATATATATATATATATATCAATGAAGGGGTGATATATTCAATGGAAAGGAACCAAGAATTTGTTAATTCTTGTGATGCTCCTATGATACAGTATCAGGGAGAGTATTACAAATGACACAAAAATAAACATAAATTTGAAACTCATTAGCTGTGTGTGGTAATACATATTTGTGATCCTAGTTAATCAGGATCAGTCAGGGTGATTGGTGCAGGTTTGAGTTCTGGACAATATAAGATGAAGATCATCCTGGCATCCATAGTGAAATCACTTCTCAACCAAATGAAATAAAATGTAAACAGAAATATAAAACAAATGTAGATAGTACCCACCATGAGAGTATCTAGTACTCAGTTCCTGGTTCATCTTGGATTCTCTATGATATGGTTGAAGTTAGTTTCAAATGTGGAAAATGGGCTTAAAAGCAGACTGCTGTGAAAATTATGACAGACTTCCAAAGTACTTGTTTACTACTGGATCATATATTGGAGTAGTCTAGGGGTTTGTACATTTCTATGACAACTCTAATAATAGACAAAGTGGTAAAAGTGAGAGAACTTTGCTGCTCAGTGACAAGTAGTTATAAAAACTGGCTTTCTGTTAGTGTTCATGTGCATAGGTAAAAAGCTAGATTCTACATCTTAATGAATTGCAGGCAACATAGACACTAATTGTGTGTGTGTATGTGTGTGTGTGTGTGTGTGTGTGTGTGTGTGTGTGTGTGTTTGTGTGTGGTTTACAGAGGACTGCTGAAGGTTTGAATTCTGGACTACATAGTAAGTTACAGACTATCATATTGGCATATACAGTAAAACCTTTTCTCAAACAAAACAAAATAAAAATGTAAAATGTAAACAGTAATGCAAAACAAAAGTACATAGATATATATACTACAAGAAGATTGCTTTTGTTGACTGTACAGAATGCAGCTATTATATTTAAGTATCAATGAAATTGCAAAGGAAAGTTGCAGGGCTGACAGCAAGCTGAGGACCTAGTGGATGGTGATGATAAGACAAGAGGCTCGCCGGGCGGTGGTGGCGCACGCCTTTAATCCCAGCACTCGGGAGGCAGAGGCAGGCGGATTTCTGTGAGTTCGAGGCCAGCCTGGGCTACCAAGTGAGTTCCAGGAAAGGCGCAAAGCTACACAGAGAAACCCTGTCTCGAAAAACCAAAAAAAAAAAAAGACAAGAGGCTCAGGAAACCTGATAAGAGGGGATGGAGAAAAAAGTAAAAACAAAACAAACAAACAAACAAAAAGCAACAACAACAATAATTAAAAAAAAAAACTTCTCTGCCTTCAGAAGAAAAGAGCAAAGAGAAAATATTTGCAGAAACTCTATAAACTAATTCTCAAAATTCCAGGTCCTCTTTCTGGGCCAGCAATCTGGCTTCACCTCTCAGAAGCAGAATTGACCATTGCAACTTGACAGCGACACTAGAGGGAAGAAGACATTCTGACCCAATGGAGCATGGTACTGCATAAGGTTGATACTAGAAGTACTGTGACATTTTAGTAAGAATCACGGGCTCTTTGAGAGTCATTACTGAACCCCAAAGTTAAACACTGAATGCAGAGGAAAAGGCAGTATTCACAACCCATAAAAGACATCTTTAGGAAGACTTCAAAATGAATAATCCCCAGTTGTTCACATGCGCAGACATTCCCTTGTCTTGTCGAGTAACAGATTTATTTGACCTGTCAGCCAGGAAAACAAATACCCTACAGTTGCCTCTGGTACATCAGAACAATTCTAGTGAGCTTAATCTAGTGTGAACTGGCTGACTGTCAGTCTCTCCGGGTGTCTTGGAGATTTTAGTTTCATTAGTCAGAGAATACAGACTAGATGCATTTCTGATGGGTAACAGGCTACTTGAAAATTAGGATTGGGATTTATATAAAGTAGTGGTCCACTGAGCAGTTACAGAAACATTTTATTTCTAGATTTCAATTACTTGTATTTTGGATAGTTTTGAAACAAAGCGACTTGTTTTTAATTTTTATTACTTTTGTTGTTGTAATGGTTGTTACTCTTTTCTGTTGTTTCAAGCTGTCACATATGCCTTGCTCTTTCCCTGTATTCTGCAAGAAAAGTGGAGTTTTGGCGGCCACAGCCTCTTACATTACCCTCGGGATCTGGATATTCATCACTATCAAGTGTCCAAACCTTTCTGATAAACATCTGATCTCAGATATGGGATGTATTAACTCCTGCTGCTGCCTCACTTTCCAAAATATATGCTACCTAAGCTGTATTATGTGAACATCTCTTCCCTATACTCTCTCTTCCCTCTCTTCTTCCCCACACGCAGAGCAAGAGAGATGGGAGAGAGATGCTTACCTGATGGCTTGAACTCCACTTCTCAGGACTCAGGACTCTGAGGGTACCAGTAGAGCTCCAGTCGACCTTGGCCTAGACCAGGAGGTCATGGGCAAAAGTCCAATGACTCACTTTAATAGGAAGAAGACATTTTGCCGTGATTCATCACTTCCACTATAAATTAGAGAAACACATTTCTGCTCACTAATGATTTATTAAGAAGACTTTGCAGCAGTAAATCCTCTCACTTCCCATTTTCTTGGCAGTCATGGTAGCTTTTGAGCCCCGGAGCAATGGATGGCTGCAGTTTCCAGAGGTGACCACCTTTCTAAAATACAGCTATACTGTGTTTTACACACAGTGGGAGGCCTTGGAAAGGGCCACAGTAGCAATCTGGAAGTGCTGCCTATGACCTTCAGTGGATCAGAGTGTCCTAGATAGCAAGCTGGGGTACAGTGATGGCAATGACTCCTGGGAGTAACTGGGCCAATCATTAATATTTTTTAACCTGTCAGCTTCAAATTTATCTTTCTTTGTCATCTGAACCCTTCAAGAAAATATATTTTCATTTTTTAAGCATAGAATACCTTTAACCAACTTCTTTAAATATTTAAAATCCTATATAACCAAAGTATAATTACAAAAGCTGGAGATTTCATACCCCTGCAATGCTAGTAAATGATCCATGTGGCTTATTTACATTTTGAGCAGAAACAAAATCCCTGAACATGAACAGTGGAGACACTGAAAGTCATTTTTTTCTCTATCATAATGTCCCCAGTGACATTCTACTCCTCTTATAAAAAGTAAACAAAGATCCCATGTTATATGATTAAGAATAACACCTCCAGCTGCTATGGTTGTATTTATTTTTCACTGCAGCAATCAACATTTAGTTACTGCTGTGTACAGAGACTAACACATCAGTCTTTTTATGGCAGTGAGCATTTATTTTCATCGTTAATAATTCTTAAGCAATTCATCACAGTAGTGTTAATGTATTTGGCTCCTTCAAGGCAAGGTACCAGTGGTAATGTGTCACTACCTGGAATTCCTTTGTTATTTGTTTTTTCTGTCAATAGAAAGTTATGACTAAGTTTAAGAATGAAGTATTATCTAAGATCTTTTGTTGTCTTAACAATGAATAAACTAGAAAAGGGGCTTGTGTTACTCGTGAAAGGTAGATTTTCCTTGTTGAATGAATACTGAATATCTATTTAGTGAGGTTTTAATGGCAAAATATTTAACTATTTAACATTTATTATGTAACAGATGGTGGTCAAAAATTATTCTAACAGGAGTTTTTTGCCTTATACAATTATAAACAGATATAGACAACTGGCATCTTTTTAGCTCAAAATTGTGTGTGTGTGTATGTGTGTACATATATGCATATATGTTCATGTGTGTGTGCACTGTGTGTTTAGTAGTGGTGGTGGTCGTGGTAGTGGTGTGAGTCCATGGACAGAGGTGTCCTGGTGACCATCAAACAATACAATCCAGTGTCATTGCTTTTGGCTACCTACCAGAAGTTGACAGCAAGACCCTTTCAATGAAGTCATCATACACATCAGTTAGAGGACATGGAGAAATCTAGTCAATATTGGCCTGAAAGTTTCCTCCCTGCTGGCTAGTTTTCATAATACTGAAGGTGCTGTACATGGTGCTGGAGAGGAAGTAGAAGGAGGTCATCCATAGTGTTGCCCAACTGTGAACACAGTAAATTGCAAAAATGACTGGCATAGCATGAATGTTATAGTAACTAACCTCTTTTTGATTGAGGGTAAGGCCCACTTCGTAAGAGAAAACACATTGCTGGTAGTCCAATTTGGCTACGAACCTGTGGGTGACAAGACCATAGGCCCCAAGGGTGAATCTACTCTTATTATTCTCCTAAGCGACCATGGTTCAAACTGCCCTCTAAATTTATATCTCTGTACATATACATGTAGCATTCAGACCCCCTTAGAGGTTTTTGTGCACTGGACATTGGTTAGCACAGAAACTCACAGCTGGCCGAAGTGCAGAGAATAAATGTCAATGCAGAACTCAGTCACAAATGGGACAACTATAACACTCCACATCCCCAAGGCTCAGGGACCATCAGTAAGAGTGAGCAGAGGGAATATGAGCCAGGGGCTTGTTGCTGGAGAATTTCTCTCCAGCCCCCACGTCCTGCCAGCTCCCAAGTCCTGCCAGTCCCAGAACCCATTTATAAAATAAACACACAGACGCTTACATTATTTAAACTGCTTGGCCATTAGCTCAGGCCTATCATTGTCTAGCTCTTACTCTTATATTTAGCCCATTTCTATTAATCTTTACTTTGCCACGTGGCTCGTGGCTTACCGGTACATCTTCCTTGTCCTGGTGGCGGCTCCAGGCAGTCTCCCCTATCTTCCCTCCTTCCTCAATTCTCCTCTCTGTTAGTCCCGCCTTTACTTCCTGTCGGGCTACCGGCCAATCAGTGCTTTATTGATAGAGTGATATCCACAACAGGGGCTTGAAAGAAGTAAAGCAAAACAGTTTCTTCTGAACCTGGAAGGACCGCCATACTCATGGCTTATTATGTACCTGTGGTGCACACAAGTCCTGCATAAGATCAAGCAGGTCAACATTTTAAAGAGGAAGGGTAAGAGGTTCATGAGCCCCTACTTTATACTGAGAATATATGGACAGTTGATAATGACTTCTACGGTATGGAGAGTCCATTTTCTTTAAGCCACTTGAAGATTAACCATGATATAGTAAATGATCCACACCCAGGAACATATGGGTCCCACAAATAAAACTCAATAGAGTTTATTTAAAAACTACAGAATGAGAAGTTGAGTAGAAAATACTGGGGTGGGGTAGATCTGTGATTAGTAGACAGTAAATATCAAAATTCATCATATGAAATTCTGAGAGAAATAAAAATATTGTATTAAAATTGAAGCTGTGGTAGTAAAAAAGAAAAGCTTCCAGAATGTCACAGCTACTCTGAGATGAAGGATTGTGTTTAAATAGTTTTGTCATACAATGTTTTGATCATATTTTACCCTTCATTAGGACAGAATTCCTCCTAAGACTTCCAGTAAGCAGGGGCCTGAGACGCCTGCAGCACCTTCCTGAATGCATCCTACTGGAAGTCCACTCTAGTTTAAGGATCCTGGAGTCTAAGCGCAAGTGTGACTTCTGTTCCTACCCTCAGTGCTCCAGAAATTTTCTGAAGGCAACTCCCCTATATTAATACAATAAGCTTTTCTTTTTATTGCATTTTGTCAGGGCATGCTAAGTATAAATGTATAAATTGAATAAAATGAGAAATCACATGGGGTATTAATTACAATACTATTAAGAAATCCTATAGCTTTGTTTTCTGAGCTTAGTAATGAGTCATTTTGAATAGACGGAATTTTAAAAAGTCACCAGCTAATTTTTCTCTACAGAGAACATAAGTCGTATCCATTTGGCAAAGAAATTTTTTCATTTAATTTTTGGATATTGTTTTAACTCTCTTTGTGAGAGTAAAATTTGGTCTGGATGAGATAAAAATAGGACATGGAGATCTTCTGCAGTGAATCAGGTGGTTCTAGCACAGAATATGTTCAAAGACTCAGAGTAAGGCAGAATTGAAGATAATAAATCTGTCAGAATCTGAGCAATCCAGGAAGACATTTATATTACTTACTTTTCTCACAACTAAGAGGATATATCTGACAAAAATAACTTAAGGATAGAAGGGTTTATTTGGTCCATGGTTTGAGGGGATATAACCCTTCTTGGAAGGAAAGGTACAGCAACAGATTGTATAGCACTCCTGTTGCTCTCTCGGGATATGGACAGAGGTGAGTGCTGGTGCTCTGGTGGCTTCATCATTTTTACATTTTTATGCTCAGAGATCCCAGCGCAAGAGTGAGTGCTGTTCACACTCAGGATGGATTTTCTCTCTCAGTTAATTCTCCCTGTAAATAGTATTTCATACACATGCAGAGGTGTGCCTCACCAAATTCTCTAGGTGTTTCAGAATCTAATCAAGATGACAGTCAAAAGTAATCATGGTAGTAGTTAGAGTTAATGATGGCATCATTGCTATAACAAATAAAAATAATTGCTCTCAGTGTCTGTGCTACTGGTGTTATATTTAGGAAGTGGTCTCCTGAGCCAATGTGCTTAAGGCTACTTCCTACTTTCTCTTCTATCAGGTTCAGTGTAACTGGATTTATGTTGAGGTCTTTGATCCACTTAGACTTGAGTTTTATGCATGGCAATAGATATGGATCTATTTGCAATCTTCTACAAGTTGGCATCCAGCTACACCAGCACCATTTGTTAAAGATATTTTCTTTTTTTCATTGTACATTTTTGGCTTCTTTGTCAAAAATCAGATATTCATAAGTGTGCAGATTAATGTCAGGGCCTTCAGTTTGATTCCATTGGTCCACATGTCAGTTTTTATGCCAATACCAAGCTGTTTTTATTACCATAGCTCTATAGTAGAGCTTAATGTCAGGAATGGTAATGCCTCCAGAAGTTGCTTTATTGTACAGGATTGTTTTAGCTGTCCTAGGTTTTCTGTTTTTCCATATGAAGTTGAGTATTATTCTTTCCAGGTCTGTGAAGAACTGTGGTGGGATTTTGATGAGGATTGCATTGAATCTGTAGATTGCTTTTAGTAAAATTGCCATTTTCACTATGTTAATCCTACCTATACATGAGCATGGGGGATCTTTCCATCTAAAATCACAGAATTCAAAATGGTTGGCCACACACACATGCACCAATAATTAGAACCCTTCGTGAACAAATCAGCAATAGTTGAAAGTGAATATATGATGGTGCAACATTGATGGCAGAAAACACTTGATTCCATAGAAAAGGAGGAAATTTTAGAAAATGAAATAGCAACAGAAAGCCAAGTTTCCATCATTTATAGCTTATTCTGAATAGAAACTAATCTGTCCCAGAGTGACATGAGTGGAACTATAGAAGGTTTCAATAATGTTCTAATAAATGTGAAGTTTCAGAGTCAGACAGCTTTTTCTTTCTTTCTGTCTTCCTTTCTCAATTCACAGTAAATTATAATTTATATGTAGAAATAATATTTTGTTTTATTGAGTACTTAAAATAAGGAAAAACAAAAATGAATACATTCAAATAGAAGGCAAACAAACAAAAACAAAAGAGCCCAAGAAAAGACACATGAAGCAGATAAAGACCAAGAGATGTACTCATTTACACACTCAGTAATCCCATAAAAACATTAAACTAGAAGCCAAATATATTCAAAAGGATTTATAGGGCAAAGAAAGAGAATATATATATTCTGACAACATTATGAGACAAGAGATCTACAAAGATACTATTGAATTTGTTTTTTGTTGGCCATCTAGTGATGGGCATGCAACCCACCCTTAAGATTTGCTTGTTTCCCTAGTGAAATCCCCTTGCAGAAAATTAATTCTCCTTGCAAGTGGTTATTATTAGAGATAGCTTCTAGGCTAGAAAAGGGGACATGTGTCCATTTCTTCTTTCAACTCTAGGACCCCATCTGGTACAGATGTGTGTAGGCCCTGAGTTTCCTTCCTCAGTCTTATATGAGTTAAATTAGAGGGCCTGTTTCCTTAGTGTCCTCGATTCCTTCTGACTTTTATACACTTTCCACATCCTCTTCTATGGGGTTCCCTGAGTCCTGAGGGGAGGGATTTGATGGGGATATCCCATTTGGGCTGAGTGTTCTAAGGCCTCTCACTCTCTGCATACTGTCTGGCTATCGGTCTCTCTGTATTTGTTCTCATCTTCTGCAGGAGGAAGCTTCTCTGATGATGGCTGAACAAGGCACTGATCTACAAGTATAGCAGAATGTCAATAGAAGTAATTTCCTTGCTACTTGGTTTGTTTGTTTCTTGTATTTGTTTTTGTTGTTGCTGTTTTAAAACAGTGATATTTGGCTTTACCACAGGTCCCTGGGCTATCTAGTCTTAGATTCTGGTCACTCAAGCAGTGTGAGATATGAGTTTTATCTCTTGGTGTGAGCCTTAAGTCTAACCCAGGACAAAGGCACAGAAAATATTTTCAAGAAAATCATAGAAGAAAATTTCCCTAATTTAAAGGAGAAGATGTCTGTCAAGGTAAAAGAAGCATAAAGAACACCAAATAGACTAGAGAAGAAAAATTCACTTTGGTACGTAATAATAAAAACACTAAAAGAACAGAACAAATAAAGAATATTAAAAACAAAAGACAAAAAGAACAAGTAAATACTAAGATCAATGTATCAGAATAACACCTGACTTCTCAAAGGAGACACAAAAAGACAGAAGGTCCTGGACAGATGTTCTACAAGCTCTAAGATACCAAGATGCCAGCCCAGACCATTATACCCAGCAAAACTTTCAATCACCAAAGATGGAGAAAATAAGATATTCCATAATAAAGTCAAATTTAAGCAATATCTATCTACAAATCCAGCACTACAGAAGATGCCTGAGAAAAAAAATCCAGCCTACAGATATTAACCACACCTAAGAAAACATAAGGAGTAAATAATTCTAGACCAGCAAATCAATAGAAGAAAAACATAAGCACACGCATGCACACGCACGTGTGGGCACACAGACACACACAAGGGAAGGAGGGAGAAAGAGAAAAATAGCACAAATCAACAAACACTGCTAATTGATATGTCTCAATATCAATGATCTCAATTCTCCAATAAAAGGACACGGATGAAGAGAATGGATGCAAAGACAGGATCCATCCTCTTGCTGCAAGAAATGCACCTTAACATCAAGGCTCAAAGAATGGAAAAAGATAGTCCAAGCAAATGGATGTAAGAAGCAAGCCAGTGTTTTTAATTTTTAATAACTTACAAAACAGACTCAAACCAAAACTAATCATAAGAAATAGGGAAGGTCACCATGTACTCATCAAAGGAAAAATCCACCAAAAGGATGTTACAGTTCTTAACATGTATGCATTAAACACATGGGTGGCCAAGTTCATAAAAGAAACACTACTACAGATAAATCACATATTGACCTTTATGCACTGATAATGGCAGACTTCACAACCCCACTCTCACCAATAGCCAGGTCATTCAGCCAAAAATTAAATAGAGAAATGCTGGAGCTAACTTATTTCATAAACCAAACAGACCTAATGTATTTACAGAACATTTCACCAAAACACAAAGAATATACCTTCTTCTCAGGACCTCATGGAATTTTCTCCAAAATTGACACAAAGCAAGTTGTTGTCAGATAATGCTCTTATATACTATAAAGATTTGTCACTCAAATTGGTTTAATAAAATGCTGATTGGTGAGTAGCCAGGCAGGAAGTGTAGGCAGGGTGACCAGACTAGGAGAAGGCTGGGAGCAGAAAGGGCAGAGATGGAGTTGCCAACCAGATGCAGAGGAATTAAGATGAGAATGCTGGACTGATGAAAGGTACCAAGCAACCTTGGCTAAACATAGACAAGAATTATGGGTTAATTTAAGCATAAGAGCTAGTTAGTTATTAACCTGAGCAATAGGCCCAATAGTGTATAATTAATATAAGCTTCTGTGTGTTTATTTAGGACTGAATGGCTGCAGGATGGGGTGGGACAGAAACTTCCATCTCAGCAAGTCTCAACAGATATAAGAAAATTGAAATAACATCCTGTATCCTATGTGACCACCAGGAATTAAAGCTGGATATCAATGACAACAGATACAAGAGAAAACTAACAAACTCAGGAAAACTAAAGAATTCACTACTGAATGTAAAGTGGGTCAAGACAGAAATTAAGAAAAAATTATAGACTTTCTAGAATTGAATGAAAATGAGTACACAGCATATTCAACCTTACAGGACACAATGAAGATGATTCTAAGAGGCAAGTATACAGCTCTAAGTGCCTACATAAACATATAACAGAAATCTCATACTAGTAACTTAACAGTACACCGGAAAGCTCTAGCACAAAAAGAAATTATACCCCAAATGAATAGACTGGAAGAAAAAATCAAATTCGGGGACGAAATCGATAAACTAGCAGATAGGTAAGAGCAGAGACGTGGGAGGTGACAACCCTGTAGCTGCAGGGATGTGTGGCACTGGGAAAGTCCCCTCTTCTCAGCACTTCACCAGAGCAACAGAACAAGAAGTTTTCTTTAAAGACTCTTGCTGAAATGGTGTCAGCGGCTCCAGAGGCAAAGGTTCTTCCCTGTGTGGTCTAGTTTGTGTAAATGAGGCAAGTGTTAGGAGTCTATACCCTGAGACCTTGCTTTCAGAATACTTGTAGCTATGAGAAAAAAAACGACATCAGAATGGTTCAGTGTTTCACATGTTGGAACTCTGTTCCAACCTATAGACCACAATAAGATTTATTAGCTCACTGGTGAGTGGACAAAGAGAGACAGGTGCTTACAAGTGCTAGTGTCTAGGGCACATCAGGAGAAACTGTACTAGGAGTCTACCCCAGTACATGAGAAAGAAGATATGACCCTTAGCCCGTACCCTCTGTTAGTTGATGAGCAGCACTAGGAGGTACACAGGCAGCAGAAGTCACTTTGAAGCTTTGCTCATTGGAAATCACCCATCCAAATAGCTGAGAAGATAAAATAAGGATGGCATAGGTGGATGATGTCCCTATGCTTGTATTAGTAATAGCGTAAGGACAGACCCTAAACATGTGTCCATGAGAGGGACCACTAAGTATTTGTGCAGTTATGTCCACATAAAAGAAGCAGTTTCTGCACTTGCACCCAAGGGAGTTACTGTATACACACTTTGCACTCCTGCTAGGGTCTCTTTTCCTCACTTTAATATATGTATATATTCCTATCAATAAGCATTATATAAAATGTTTATTTATAGTATAAAACTCCATGTATATGTACTATAATGTCATTATTCATTTGTTGATGGACATCTAAGCTGTTTTCACTCCTTGTCTATGGTGAAAAGAACAGCAATGAACATAGATAAAGAGGTATGTTTGTAGTAGGATTAAGTCATTCAAGTCAATGTCAGAACTGTATAGGTGGATCACAGAATAGACCCTTTAGCAATTTGTGTTACATGGGCTGAAGACAGAAAGAAATGGAGCCTCAGCAGTTCCCCGATCCTAATGGAATATGACAGACAACAATGGAGTTTGGGCTTATGTTGAGAGATATTTGTACACTGTCTGAAGACATATTGCTGTGATTGGTTTAAGAGCTGAATGACCAATAGCTAGGCGGAGAGAGTAGGTGGGATTTCTGGAGAGAGAGGAAGAGAATGGAGGCACCCAGGAAGCACCAGCCGGATGGAGGAAGCAGGATGTTAAGTACATAGATGAGGTAGCAAGTCTCATGGAAAAATGTCAATTAAAAAATATCAGTTAATTTAATTTAGAAGAACTAGCTAGGAACAAGCCTAAGCTAAGGGCAGCTTCATTATTTAGTAAGTTTCAATGTCATTATTGTGGCTGGTGGACCAAAGTCCAACTATAGGCTTGTCCTTGAAAGTAAATGAGTCTGAGCTGAAGGCTAACATATAGAGCCTGAGCTCATCATAGACCCAAAAGCTGCCTGGAGCAAAGAAAGGAAGTGGAGCTAAACTCCTCCCTGCCCTTAAAGGAACCTGGGCTGAACACAGAAAGAAGTAGAGCCCTGAATCACACTCAACCTAAAAAGAGCCCAGGCCAAAGAATTGATTTGGAGCCTTGGCTAAACCCTGACCTAATACTAACTTGGGCCAAAGACAGAAAGTTGTGTTATCAGGATCATCATTCACATAAAGGAATTGGAGCTGAAGATTGAAAAATAACTGAGTATGGGCTCAATCTTGGCCCAGAAGTATCCCAAGCAAAAGACAGAAAGAAGCAGAGTATGAGTAAATCCCTCACCCTAAAGTAGTCTAGGTCAAAAACAGATTTGAGCCTGGATTCACTCCTGACTTCAAAGGAGACACAGCTAAAGACTGAAAAATCAAAGCTAGGCTCAATGAATATCATAAAGGAGCCTGGGGGTGAAACCAAAGATGAGGAGGTTGAGCTAAAACCCAAACCTAATGGAGACTAGGCTGACAACTGACAGAAATGGAGTCTGGGCTCATTTCTGACCCAAAAGTAGTCGAGCAGAAGAGACAATGATATGGAGCCTGTTCTCATCCTTGGCCCTAAAGGAGACAGATATAAATGGACCCCTCTCCACCCCTGCCAGTTAGGGACCTGGGCCTAATACAGAACCTTTTAAGGTCTGAACTTATCCTTGGCTAAAAGGAGCTCGGCTGGACTGACAAATGGGGCCCAGGCTCATCCCTTACCATAAACGGGCCTAGGCTGATGACCTAAAGATGCAGAGCCTGAGTTCAACACTGATCTATAGGAGGTCAAATGCAAAAGATTTGAGGCCTAGCCTCATCCCTGACCTAAAAGGAGACTGGGATAAAAAACTGACAAATAAAGACCAGGTTCAATCCTTGCCCTAAAGGAGCCCAGGCCAAAGGCAGAAAGAATGGAGCCCAAGTTCCCATCTGACCCTAAAGGAACCCCAAGTGATGATGGACAGTAATGGAGACTGGGCTCTTTCTTGACTCAAAGGAGAATGAGCCAATGAAAATTATGGGGCCCAGGACAAGGAGAGATTTGGAGCCTGGCTTAATCCTTGACCCTGAGTAGCCTAGTCTAACACTGACAAATAGTGCCCAGGCTTACCCCTGACCAGAAAGTAGCCTAGATTCATGAGACAGAGACAGAGACAGACAGAGCAGCTAGACTTCTCACTGACCTTGAAGGAGTCTGGACTGAAGACAAAAGTGGGACCCCAGTATCATTCTTGAATTTAAAAATCCCAGGTCAAAAAAAAAAATGACAAGGAGTCTGGCTTCAATTCAGACCTAACATTAGCCCTGACCTGGTTCACTCCTCTCCCAATGGGCTAGAGGCTGGGGTTGGGAGAGCCTGGGCTCATCCCTGTTTCTGAGGGAGCTGGGCTGTTGGCTAAGAGAAAAGGAGCTGGCCTCACCATTGACACTAAAGGACACTCGGTGGAAGTCAAAAGGAAATGGAGTCCTGGCTCACCCCTGCTGTGGATATTGCTATATGTCAATAAACACTGATTGGCCAATAGCCAGACAGGAAGTATAGGTGGGACTAACAGAGAGGAAAATTGAGAAGGAAGGAAGGATACAGAGACTGCCTGGAGCTGCCTCGAGGAAAAGAAAGATGTAAAGTACCGGTAAGCCACGAGCCACGTGGCATAGTAGAGATTAATAGAAATGGGCTAAATATAAGAGTAAGAGCTAGACAATGATAGGCCTGAGCTAATGGCCAAGCAGTTTAAATAATGTAAGCGTCTGTGTGTTTATTTTATGAATGGGTTCGGTCAGGGAACCAGGGACTGGCGGGACTTGGGAGCTGGAGAGAAGCTCTCCAGCAACACACCCCTGATCCTAACATAGCCTGGTTTTAAGACAGACAGGAGTGAAAACTTAGAAGAGAAAGAAAAGTCTGGAGCCTAGGGTGATTCCAAACCCTAAAGACCACTGGCCAGAAACAGATAAGGGATCGGTCTTGTCCCTAATGCACGAAGAACACAGCAGGTTTCTTATATTGAGCCTGGACTCAACCAAGACCCTAAAGAAGCCCTCGAAAAGCCTTTGCCAAAAGGAACCAAAGATAAACTAAAACAAATGGAGCCCAGATTCATCCTTAATCTAGAAGAAACCTGGACAATGCCTGAAACTGATTGAGCTTGAGCTTTTCAGAACCCAGCAGGAGCTCTGAATGTTATCTTATCCCTGTCTTAAAAGGAGCTTGCTCTAAGCCTAAAACTGAATGATAGGGAGTCCTGTCTCATACTCAGCCCAAAGGGGCTCAGGGTAAGCCTGAGAATGTTTCTGCCTGCACTAATCCTTGTGCTCCACAAAGGAGCTAGAGTGAAATCAGTCCCAAAACTTAAGACTGAAAGAAATGGAGTACTAGCTTCAGCTCTCACGAAAAGGAGACTATACCCAACCCTGTCTAAGGAGCCATGGCTATACATCAAAATGAGTATAACCGCGGACAAACCATTTCAGAAAGGAGACTGCACTAAAGCCTAAGACCTTTACAGCACAGGTCCAAGCATGACTTAAAAGGGTCCCCAACTCAACACATATACAAGTGTAGCAGGGGCAAAAGGTTCAAATGATGCCTGGCCAAAGCCTAAAATGAGGAGAGCCAGAGTTAAACACTGACCTTAATGGTGCCTAGACCAATCCCCAAGCTACAAGAAAACAGACACACAGATGACCTGAAAGGAAAAGAGAGAAATGCCAGAACTGAATGTATTGTGGCCATGTTCCCAACAGAAATGAGCCAAGGCAAAAGTCTAAAACAAAACAAGCCCCACCCTGAGCCAGGACCAGGAACAAAGACAGAGACTAGTGGTGCTGTGGATGATTGATTGATAAATAAAACACTGATTGGCCAGTAGCCAGGCAGGAAGCATAGGCAAGACTAGCAGAGAGGAGAATTGGGAGAAGAGGAAGGCAGAGAGGAGGAGACGCCAGCCTGCCGTCCAGGTAACAGCATGTAAAGGCAGCAGGTAAAGCCACAGAACACGTGATGACATATAGATTAACAGAAATGGGCTGAGTATAAGAGTAAGAGCTAGACAATGGTAGGCCTGAGCTAATGGCTATGCAGTTTAAATAATATAAGCATCTGTATGTTTATTTTATAAGTAGGCTACAGGAGTGCCGGGGATTGGCGGGAACTGGAGAGAAAAACTCTAGCTACACAGTGGAATCCAGGTCTTAGCTGGGACAAGCAGAGCCAGGCTTGAACCCTGAACCTGGCCCATGGCCAACCTTTTCTACAAAGGAGCCTGAGCCAAATCTTGAAGCAGAAAGAGCCTGGACAGCACCGTCGTCCGAAGGAGCCGGAAGGGTAACCAAGTATTACAGCACTGAGGGGAAAGGTTCCCCAGTGGAAGTGTTATAGCTCTGCTCTGAGAGGGAAGGTTTCCCTAAAGCAAAAGTTACAGCTCTGAAGAGAAAAGTATCGTGGCCATTGGGAACCAAGGAATACTACAGAGTCACACCACACAATAAACATCACATAAGAGATTTACTGGGATAGAAGCAAGAGGGTGGCTGCCTCTGCTGGAGTGAGAAGCAGCAGGGAACTGAGCAGGAGACAGGCTTATATAGGGTTGTGTGGGGAAAGGAATTTTCCAGGGTGGAGATTTCCAGAGTGGGGATTGGTGAGATTTCAAGCCAAGTCTAGGGATTGGTGGGATTTCATGCTCAGGGATTGGTGAGTTTTAAGGCCATGGTCCTCACCGATAAAGGAACCTGGGTGGAACACTGAACTTAAAGAATCTTGATGAATCCTGAGATGATTAGATCCTTGGCTGACATGATCTGAAAGGAAACGGAACATAACTCACCTACACACAGAGCCTGGACCACATCCTGGACTCCAAGAAGCTGAGACCTCATATTTCAACAGAGCTCAAACGGCACTGAAAGCAGCCTCCTCTCACATTCCTAACCTCACTGCCTTCTCCTGCTGTATTCCCCTCAGCCTTGCCCTCTCTTCCCACCCTTCTCCCTCCCTCCTGTAACTGACACTTAAATGTTTAACAACAAATCAAGACTGAAAATAGGACAAAATTTCATGACATTATTCACTTGATTTACCTGTTGTTTGTGAACTCCCCATTTTTCCAGTCTGAGAAACACACACACACACACACACACACACACACACACACACACATACACACACACACACACACAAACCCCCAAAAAACAAACAAACAAACAAAAAAACAATGTTTGTTCCAATGTGAGAAAAAAGTCAAAGACCTTGTAGAACACACTTCAATGTTTAAAAATGATTTGCAATATTAGTTACCGTGTGCATAAGGAATAAGGGCCTAGTTTACATCTTCAAACATTATTTTTTTAAAGTTGTAGCTCACAATCTACCTGTGGCCTTATGTTCATTTTATTGTGACAGTTTCCACTGAAGATGCAGATGTTTGTTTTGCTTAAGGATAAATATACTTTTCCTGTCCAAGTTTTAATATGTAAAAGGTTTCCTTTTGGTACAAAATGAAAATGCTTTATTCTTTCCTGATGACAGGTAGAGACCACTCTTGGCTAAACACTGCTCCAGAGTAGCCAAATTTTTAAGCAGACTCAAAACGTCAAATGTAGAGTAAAGTATGTGTGTGTTCCTTGTCACATTTGTTCCCAGTATCATAAAAATGAATATTAAGTCACGTAGAACTGGAGCACAGTGCTACAGCAAGAATGAGAACCAGGAACCAGTTTCATTCTGCTACAAGTTGAGAGGTACTCCATGTAACTGACAGGTCTCCATTTGACTCACTCAGCTGAAAAACTGGAAGTTTCAGTATGGATTTCCCAGAGTCCGGGGAAGATGCTACATCCAGCGTGGGGTATCTGAAGGAAAAGAAATCTACATACACTATGTTCTTATGTCTGTTAACTTTATTTTTCTCGGATGAAATCCTGTCTACATAGCTTCAGTTCCATCCTGACACTCAGTCCTCTTTGTCCCCTCATTTACTGCCATCTCATAGTCCTGCTAACAACTGAGCTCTTATGCTTCCAGCCTCATCTTCGTCCTCTGTTTCCTCACCCTCCATCTTTACTTGCTTTCTACTCCTGGCTTTGATGAACTCTACAAGAGTTCTGCCTTACCATCTGTGAAACTTCTGTGTTCTTTTCCTTTCCCTGGTCATGCCATTCTCTCTGCCTCTACAGAAAACACCTGTCTCTTCTTCCCCTGGCCACTCAGTTCTCTGCCTCCTCAGGAATCTTGCTCTACCCTACCTTCCACCTTGATATGTAAAAACCTGTAAACCAAGGTCTCCTCCTTTATAAGTACCTATGACATATAACTTTACATGTTGTATATGCTTTATGTATTTATATTTTACATGCATATTTTATATACATACATATATACTATGCATACATACGTTACATATATACTTGATTTGTGTATGTGTGTATTGTTCTAATGTGCTAGACAATGCTCTAAGTGTACTTAAGATAACATTTTCTACCCCAGATACAAGTAAGAATTTTAAGTATAAATTTAATATAAAAGCACATCTTTGTCATCATGGACAATTTTCAGCTTCTCATATCATCTTGGGTGGTAAAGGACAGAGCATTGGAATGTGCAACAGAATGAATAGATGCAACACTTCCTGTTTCATTTCACTGTGAAATGCACTGACATCACTGTGCCATCTGTCCAGTATGGTCACATGTAAATCACACCTCTGTAATGTAGAAGTCCATTGAATGACCTCCTGCAGCCTTTTCTTTTGCTCAGTTTCCAGTATAATCTACTGATTAGCTCTATGCCATGGAGAAATGCATGCAGCTCACTTTGCTTTTGCTTTCTCGTCTGTACAGTAGTACATTCCTATTCAACTTGTCTTTACTCAGACAGGACTTAGTATTGAGTCTGTGATAAACTACATGGCCAAGGGTTTCTACAAACTCAATCTGCTTTCAAATGGAGCAGTCACTGCTGTGGGATATCATTCAGTATGCTGTGAATATGTGTTACTCTGATTGGTTGATAATAAAATGCTGATTGGCCAGTAGCCCAGCAGGAAGTATAGGTGGGGCAAGCAGACAAGGAGAATTCTAGGAAAAGGAAGGCTGAGTCAGGAGTCACCAGCCAGACACAGAGGAAGCAAGATGACAAGGCAGAACTGAGAAAAGGTACCAAGCCACATGGCTAAACATAGATAAGAATTATGGGTTAATTTAAGTGTAAGAGCTAACCAGTAATAAGCCTGAGCTAATGGCCAAGCAGTTATAATTAATATAAGCCTGAGAAAGCTTTAAAAAAAAGATTCTAAAATGGAGCTAAAAACAGCTTCCTAGATGTGTCTCTCAGGTGAGCTGTGAGCTACAGTATAGAGGGTTCATAGTGGCATGTGGGCTTGACCTGCAGCATGGTGGATTCCCGCCATAGTACACAGAGGCATCTCCAAGCCACACACTATGCTACATGGTGGATTTAGCTTTTGCTAGTACAGGGGAAAAAAAGGGTTTTGGGCTACACACTGGTGGATGGAAGCATGGACCCACTGCTTCACAGAGTCAGCGATGAGCATGACTCCCCCAGAGCCAGTGGGAAATGTAGTTCTGCCATATTGGGAAGCCGAAGTGGGCACAGTCAGCAGCCAAGGCTTTTGCTTCAGTTCTAGCCACTGCAGTTTAAAACAATAGATTCACAATAAGGCAGATTCAGATGGAATAAAACTTTAAATGATTTACAGTGTAAAAAAAATATACATAGGTTTGGAAGAGAGAGGAAAAGGAATATATACAGCTATATAAAGAAACAGAAAGTTTTAAAAAATAAAGTCTTTAAAGAGACAGTAAAAGTAATATAAAAAGTAAGCCATGTAAAGATGGATTACACAGAGTCTGGATTGTGTTGTCTTTAAGATTTTTGACTGGAGAGAGACATTTGATTATAAAGGCTGCTGAGTTAAACCAATATGTATATTTTAAAGGTATCTTGACTTCCAAATTTATATCTGAGGATATATGTTGCTTTGGAAAGGAGGCTCTGCTTTTGTTTCCACAGGAAGCCAGAGGCTATGGATTTGTTTCAAGTTAAGACGGATCAGATTTGATCAAGCTAGACCTCCTGAATCTTAACAAATGGTACCTATCAACAAAGGTTATAGCTGGTCTTGACCATAATTCTTAATTTTCTCAGGATCCCCATAAGATTACCAGCACCTACTATCAGCAGGAAGTAGCCTAGAATACTATGCCTACATTCCCAAAAAATGGATTATGGATGTTTGTCTTTGTTTAGGTTGTTGGTTACAAATTGTTGTTGGTCATAGTGAATCTCTTTCTAAAAGAAGAAAGGGGGATATGATATGGAGATATAGGATATAGATATGATAGAATAAAAGGTAGATTATTGAATCTACTTTTAAAGAGCAACAACTTGCTTAAAATGTTTCACATTGCTATGGATTTTAGTTTATTGATACAAATTAAAAGTTAATTTTGTTATACTGTATATATATGCATATATATATTTCTACTCTTGTTTAAGGTACTATGTGCAGCTCATTTGAAATTGTAATGGATAATTAAGAAATACAGATTAATTTAGTCTTCTATGATAGTCAAACTTACAGTCATGTTAAGTTTTCTAGGTATACATAGATATAATTCAATTGGGTAGGTAATTCTCAAACACTTTAAAAACCTACAGAATATGGCATTTAAAATGTTTTAAAAACTTATACTTTTCTGGACAATGAGACATGTCTGCTCCTGGCAACATCAATTTACTTCAAAGAGGAAGATGAGCATTGAAGACACTCCATAAGGAGTTTATCTTCTTCTTGGCAAAAGTAGCCATTTGGGCAAGAAACTGTTCTTACCTGGACTACTTGACAAAATGTTGTATAAACTGGACATGCAAGACCCATAGGAAGGTGACCACAGAACTTTGCAAGGCGAGATGATCCTTCATGTTCCTGCTTCACAGAAGAAACTGCCAGACATTCTACAGGACACAGAGAGAAGTGACTGAGAGACTCTAGGCTTATAGGCTGAAAAAGGATGCCCCAATGTTGCTGAGGAACTTTTGGTAACTGTACAGGTAGTCAGCTGTCTCTGTCATTTCAAGAATTTTGGAAGTTGCTTACAATGAATTTCCTGTTTACTTAGGTAATATTATATCCTTCTGGGGTCTTTGATGTAGTTCAAGACTAGATAGTTATAATTTTCCTTGGTTATGATAAAAGATAAATTAGATATGAAACTTTAGAATCACAAATATAGGATAGATAGAATATTTTCTTTAATTTTGTCAAATACAAATAGACTAGATATTGTAGCTGTAAATCTTGCTTGATAACTGTTCTATTATATGTAATTTTACTATGTTAAAATTAAAGCCTTTTGTTTTGTTTTGTTCTGTTTTGTTTTGTTTTTTCAAGACAGGTTTTCTCTGTGTAGCTTTGCACCTTTCCTGGATCTCGCTCTGTAGCCCAGGCTGGCCTCGAACTCACAAAGATCCACCTGCCTCTGCCTCCCAAGTGCTGGGATTAAAGGTGTGCACCACTACTGCCCGGCCAGCCATTCTTTTTGATTAGACAGAAAAGGGCAAGTGCTGTGGGATGTTGTTCAGTATGTTGTGAATATGTGTTACTCTGATTGGTTGATAAATAAAATGCTGATTGGCCAGTAGCCATGCAGAAAGTATAGGTAGATAGAGCAGACAAGGAGAATTCTGGGAAGAGGAAGGCTGAGTCTGGAGTCACCAGCCATACACAGAGGAAGCAAGACGACAAGGCAGAACTGAGAAAAGGTACCATGTCACATGACTAAACATAGATAAGAAATATGGGTTAAATTGAGTGTAAGAGCTAGTCAGTAAAAAGTTTGAGCTAATGGCCAAGCAGTTATAATTAATATAAGCCTGTGTGTGTTTACATGGGGGAATGCAAGTGGGAGAGATTTTTCCTGACTGCTGGCCAGTCAAGACACAGGAAAACTTCCAGCTACAAGTCGCATTGACTTTCTACATGCTTTGAGAAGTATATAGAGTATATATGATCCACTTGAGTTAATGTAGTGTATCCCAGAAACATTTATTCATTGATTCTACTTCTGAGTAATAGCAATAGTCTTGAGTCATGTATTCAAACTACAAAGCAATGTAGCTTTCTCCAAAGTATTTTAAAGTTGACTATTTTATGAAGTTTTAATAATCATTTAAGATTGATGATGAAATATATGGTGCTACAATATAAAACCCAGTGATTTTTTAATTAAAAGTTATAGATCTATATCCACAGGAGTTACTCCAATCCTTTATTACATTGTATGAATATGGCAATATGATAGATATATAGAATATAGATTAGTAAGTGGGAGGTATATAATAGATGGCAGACACATGGACATACTTTTTATATGTTAGGTTCAAGGGGTAGAGAGAAATAGAACTTTATGCATCAGTAATTTGATTCCTGGCTTTAAATTGCCTCCAGAAATTTTAGGTGAGTTAAAATATTTCTGTTTTAATTTACTTTTCTAAATAAGTCATTGAAGAAAACATAAAGTGAACATGTAATACAGAGCAGCAAACAAATGTTTACACAGAATTTGAGCCACTGTATAAAATATTTAGGATAAAGTAGTTGTAAGTAGGAACATTACCAAATTATTAATTTCACCATGTAAAGAAAGTTAATGTGTATATAATAAAAAGTCCCATATCCATTGTTTCAGTATTCTTTTAGTGCTTACATACCCTCATTTACCACAGTTTGTCCACCATAAGAGAAAGTATACATAGCCTAACATGATTTTATTTCAGATAAAGTAGATTCTATTTTAGCTATCAACAGGACTTCAATTACAGCATGAAATATAAAGATCTTGGAAGTCCTTTCCATTCTAATGGTAAGTAAAAGTCAAAGGAAAAATTGAAAAAGAAAATCAAGAGTTCTTTTAATAAATAACTGAACAGATGACAGGGAAAATGGCTGTTCCTGTTCACCTGTTTTCAGACTGGCCAGTGACTGAACATCTCACAGACTGAGAGCAGAAACCTCTACCAGCATTGATACTTGGGTGGGAATGCCTGAATTCTGACGAATAGCCATATGCTTTCTGAACAGAAAGGAGTAAAATCTGCAAGGGACACAGTCATTGGGGTCTTAATGCGTTTGTCATTGATGTTCACAATATTTTATTACCAAGTCCTCATGGCAAAAGTGCTAGAAATGTCCACTCATTGTTTTAGGGAAAGGAGGGAATGGCATGTCTTCAATTTTATGACAGTCTTCCAGACAACTTTCCAAATGGGCTTTACGATTTGTAACACTATACTTTCCTGACACTAATTTTTAGCCTTTTAGACATTGACATATATGTGAAGACATTATTTCTTTTAGCTTGCTAAGAGATTGTATTTCCCATCCTGTAATTCGCTGTTACGTATAATTACTCAAGCACATTTTCTTTTGAATGGATTCTCTCTTTTTAATGTTGTTTCATAACCTGGAACCATTGAGGTTGTTTAGTTTCAAAAGTATATGAGACTCATTTTCTTAACCCTCAATTTTTATGAGCCGTTTCATTTTAAACACACCTTTCCTATAATAGAAAGTTCACCTTAATGGCATATAAAGGACTCTGTTAATCTAAATGTTATCTGTTTCAACAGATAGTGATCTGCTTCAAAATTTCTTGTCTCCCTGTGTCTTGATTACCTTAATAGGAGTTTTCTTTCTCCTCTGGATACTAAC
>CABHPP010094022.1:8350-46744 GCA_902168425.1 Peromyscus attwateri
TGCGTCTCCCCTGGCGGCCCTCCCCTGGCCCCCCCCGTGTCCCATCTGTTAAATGGAGTGATGGCTGGCTGGAAGGTTTTCTCAGAAAATGTGCACGTCACATACCCCCCCTCGGGTGTGACCTGGCCGAGCCCCAGCCCTGAGCATCCTAGCTCACACCTTTGTCTGTTCCTCCAGGGGATGACCGCCAGGGGAGACGCATCTTCACATTCAGCTGCTGCCGGCTGCCACCCCTGCACCAGCTCAATCACCAGCGTCTGCTGGAGTGAGTACTACCCTGTTCTCGGCCCCGGGCGTCTGCCTCCCAGGGTGGCCATCTCCGTCTCAATTCCCTGTGTGGATCTGGAGACGCGCTAAGCTCAGGATCTTCCTAACCGACTCCAGAGCCGTCTGGGGAGGTTCCCGTCACCAGGACTACCACGGACTCACCAGCACCAGTAGAATGGTGGACGTTGGTTTGATTCCCTCTTAGCCAGCTGAGCTGTGGGCACTGACCTCTGAGGCTGGGGACAGTCCCCTGTCCTGGGTGCATGGAGGCTGGCTTATCTTTCATCCCTGATGGATGCAGGCTGTCTAGAGAGCAGGAAGGTGTGCTCCTGGTAACAGCAGGTCAGCAAGACATCTGTGCCGGATAGGACCATAGTGCTGGGGTGAGGACAAGACTGGAAGTTACATGGCCTTGGGTTCGAATCTCGGCCCCTCCTGGAACAGTTTGCTGTGGCTATCGTAACAAATGATCATGAATCTAGAGGCGTAACACAGTGGAACTACATTCTATGCAGAACCAGGGTGTGTGTGTCAGGCCTGATTCCTTAGTGCACCCTGCAAGGGAAAGCAGGCCATCCGTCTCCTGTAACTCCCAAATACCAGGCAAATCCTTGAACCTCCTGGCAGGGCTGCATCACGTCCACTCTGCCTCCATCTTCACACAGATTTGTCTCTCTGAGGGTCTTTACTATGGACTTATGAAGGGACCTGGGCCTGGGTTTGTATCTCTAAGAGTTCTCTTAAAAGCCCGTCCTGACGGGTCCAGCATCCACCCACCCATCTCTTAAGACCCCAGATTCATCATGAGCAGCTCTCTTCCAAATGTGGGGTGGTCACAGTTTCTGAGGCTTTCCTGTGGATTTCTTTGGGGCGATGTCACGTCTCCTTGCTGTATGACCTTGGGTCAGTGAGATAACACCTCTGAACCTCAGGTGTCACCTAAGGAACAGGGACATAGAGTCTCTCCGTGTGGTTCTGGATATGGCCTGCTCCTGGCACCTGCTGACTGACCATGGCTCCTGTTTCACAGACATCAGTAACTCACAGTGCAGAGCAAGTGGCTGTCCTGAAGAAACCCTGTGTCTTGTGCCCTTCAGGTATCTGAAGTACACGCTGGACCAGCACGTGGAGAATGACTACACCATCGTCTACTTTCACTACGGCCTCAGCAGCCAGAACAAACCGTCACTGGGCTGGCTCCAGAATGCCTACAAGGAGTTTGACCGGAAGTGCGTACAAAGCCCCTTGGGAGACACAGGGGTGGGCTGTACACAGGGACTGAATGGCGGAGGGGTCATGGGCTATGCAGTGGGTAGAGACAGATGCAGGGGTCTCATTTTAGTGATGGAGAGAATCCATCTGGGAGAAGGCTACAGAATCTCAACACTTCTGGCCTGTTGCAGGAGTCAGAAGTGTATAATACAGCTGGGGGGTGGGCATCTGGGTGGAAGGCAGTGATTTATGTTTGCTTTTTTGAGATGGGATCTCACTGTATAGCCCTGCCTGGCCTGGAATTCTCTACATAGACCAGGACTCTGTGTCCCAAGTGCTGGGATTAAAGGAATGTGCCATCATGCCTAACAGGCCAGTGGTTTTGGCACGGTGACATCTGCAGAGGTTGGAGGCCACCTGTGTCCAGTGTGAACAGACATTCCCACTCACACGGAAGGGCGAGAGAGAGCACAACTGTCCGTGAGCAGGGACAAAGTCCTTGCCGGCTGCCTGTTTCCGGCTCTTCTAACCTGGGTCAGCGGGCCCTAGATAGAGGTGGAAGGAAGCTATGGCCGTGGCCTCCAGACTGGGGGAGCTGAGCTCTGGTGTCTAATTTCTCCACTCTCAGCCAGATGTGGTGGGGCATGCTTGGAATCCCAGCACTCTAGAGGTGGAGGCAGGAGGAGCAGAGTTCAAGGTCGCTCTGGGCTACGTGAGTTTGAGGCCAGACTGGGCTGCATTTGACCATGTTTCAAGAATAAGACCCAAACAAAACAAATCAATAAAGGTTTTCCTACTCTCTAGGAAAGGGAGGTGGGGCAGGGCTAGGATTGTCTATGTTGGCTCCATAGAGACAAAACAAGTGGGTGCTCGAGGGGCCCCAAAACCATCCAACACCCCAACACTGTGATATGTGGAGGGTAATGAGCCCTCTGTCCCTAGGGGCCTGCAACTGGGACTCCAGCTCCTCTTTGTACTGGGAGAGCCATCACGCTGCCTCTGCTCTGCCCTGGAGGAATCCAACCCGCTTCCCTCTTGGGCATCACCCTCAAGCCAGGCCACACCTGCTATGTGTCCACTCCTTACACAACCTGATTCCAGGAGCGCTTGTCCTGTTCAAGGCTTCTAGTGAGAGCAGCCGCCTCTTCAGTGGGTATGGGGTAGCTCCAGGCTCCCCTACCTTGTGGCCAGAGATTTTCAGATTTATCAGAAGCTCTTTGGCTGATCCACTGAGGCCACATGGTTGTAGCATCAAATTTCCAGATGCCACTGATGGCCTTTGTGCCTGGCCTCACTCACGGTCGGTACGGAGGGGTGGGTGGTGATGGAGCACTGGCCTGCACTGACCTGTAGGATATGCCCTCTCCTCTCGCTCACGTCAACAGGGACATGCAACTTGGTGTGTCATTCAGTGGGGTACATGTAAGAAATAAGTCATCGGGAGGAAGATGACCTCGAAACGGCAAGAGCAGACTTTGTTGGTCTGAGGTTGGCGTCCTCATGCCTGTGACTTAGTCTGCAAGGGTACAGGAGAATGCACTGTACAGGGTCTGAGAGTCAGTTTTTGTAGAGTAGGAGAGGGGAGGGCCTGGCTTTTCCAGCCCCAGAAACTGTGGAGGTGTTTTGTTGTTGTTGTTTTGTTTTTTGTTTTTTTTTTTTTTCCCTGAGAAACATTTTCGAAACTGTGAGGTAGGAGATCAGTTGGATTGCCTGTTTTTTGACCTTCTGACCTTTCCGGCTGCAGGGTGAAAGATAAGTCGCCTGTTTCTATGACCTGAGCTCCAGGGTGCATAGTGGGGGTTAACTGCATTCTGGAATTCCATAGCAGTAGATTCCCTGAAGCCTGTCGTATGGCCTCGATTTTGGAGGGGTGACTTCCTTTAGTGTGCCCTTTATCATATCATTTATTGCTCACATGACATAAATTTATCTTCACCCACCGTTGCCCCGCAACGTGGCTCAGGGTCCTGTCTCACCCCTTCTCTCTCTCCAGGCTTCCTTTCCTCTTGTATCCCAACCCTGGAACCCATCACTTCTTCCAGGATCCTGCCTCCTTCCTGAGGACTGTGTACTTAAAGGTCCTATTGCCTTTCTTGCCTTGGGCCGTCACATTACTGGTCAGCCTCATGCGTTGACAGTGTGAGCTCATGGGAGGCCAGCACCCACTCCTCTGCACACTCACTCCAGCTCCCAATCTGGCTCGACTTCTCCCTGACACAACCCCTCCTCTTCCAGCTGGCTCCCTTTCCTCCAGATGTCCTTACCCACTCTGCTCTGGTGTCCCATGCCAGGCCACCTCAGCCCTCTGCTTAGATGCTTTCTTTGTCTGAGCTTTGATTCCTGTCCTGAAAGACACAAGTCAAACTCGCTCGCAGCCCCTAACTGGGCCTCCTGGTGTGTTGTTGTAGTTTAACAACAAGTTTAGGGCTGTGCTCCAAGCCCCCGACCCAGCATCTGTATCTGCGAAAGTAGTCACAGCCACAGGCTCCACTTCCCACACATCACGTCACACACAAGCAGTGTAAACTGTGCAGTGGGTGGGCGGGGGGCAGAGGGATCAGAGTTTCTGAGTTTGAATACCTTCTACAGCTTCTACAGTGTCTACAGTGTGTGTGTGTGCGTGTGTGTGTGTGTGTGTGTGTGTACACGCACATGTGTGCATGTGTGTAAGCCAGAGGCTAACCTCAGCTGCCATTCTTTCTTAGGCACCATCCACCGTGTTTGTTGAGATGAGGTCTCTCATTTGCTTTGCCCAGCAGGCTAGGCTGGCTGGCCAGGGATCTTCCTGCCTTGACCTCCCTAGTACTGAGATTATAAGCACCTGCCACCACACCCAGCTTTTCTTACATGGATTCTGGGGTTCCTAGGTACTTTACCAACTAAGGCATCTCCCCAGTCCCTTCCTCTTCTGGTCTCTGATCTTGTTTTGTTTTGTTTTTGAGGCAGAGTCTCACTGTGTAGCCCTGGCTGGCCTGGAACTCTCTACATTGACCAAGCTGGCCTCGAACTCACAGAGCTCCACCTGCCTCTGTCTCTCAAGTGCTGGGATTAAAGGCATGCATCCCCACACCCAGTTCTCTCTGGGTTTTAATCCACATCCTTTAGTTGGGCCTGTTGAGAAATGGATTTTCTGAGGCTCAGGCCTGCTGTACAGGCACTCCGTGTGGAGTGTGCTGGAGTTAGGGGACTCGAAGTCACCTCACCTTTCCCTCCTCAGGTATAAGAAGAACCTGAAGGCGCTCTATGTGGTCCACCCCACCAGCTTCATCAAAGCACTGTGGAGCATCTTCAAGCCCCTCATCAGGTGAGCATGCGCCTGGTAGACCCTTGCACCGCCATCTCCGAGGCACACCTCTACAGGATGGCTCTGTGCAGGTCTGTCTCTGAGGCCTACATGGGTTTTTGTGGAGTCACATGACCACCCAGGCCATGCACTGTGACTCTCTGAGGTTGTGGACAGGACTGCTAGCCCATGACATTGATGTGGAAGCTGCTATTTTAAATGCTCCATAACCCGAATGCCCAAGTTTTGCATTTGTATCTTGGCCCCCAAAGTCACTGTCAAGTTCACAAAGCCCACCAAGGGGACTCCAGTGTGCCCAGCAGGGTAACTGTAAATGCAGAGGCTGGGATACAGGTGCACCGGGGTCCCATCTTTTGTCTTCCGGGAATGATCTGGGACAGCCTGTCCTTTGCAGCTGAGTGTGACATGGTGAGAAAGCTCAGCCGTGCTCCATGCCCAGATGTTTTCTTAGGGTTGATCCTGTAAGTGTGGACACCCCACAACCAGCCTCAGTGACTCAGTTTCCACTCCATCTGAGTGCAGACAGGCTACCCTGTGAGGCCCTGCCTCAATCATCTGCTGGTATAAATCATGTGATTTGGCCCATGGCCATGTTCCAGGTTTCCTCTCTGGAGCAGGTGAAGGCACAGACTTTCCTGGAAGCTCAGGATGGGTACCCCAAGCCCATGGGCTAGCCTTTTACTCCCTGTACCTGGGCCAACAGCCCAGAAATTTGGGAACTTCTGTTAGCTCTTTCCAGGATGTCTGAACTCTTTCTCACTGGACAATGATGTCTCTGGGCAGTAGTAGGAAGAGCTTCAGGGTATCATAAGGCTTGGCTCTGCCAGGGCCCCATGGGCATCATTACTTCCTCTCCATATAGCCGCAAGCATCAGGCACAAACTGCACCCAGCCACACTGTGGGTGTGGGTGTGTGGGGGGGTGAGCTTCGTTCAGGAGGGCTCAATACTTGCATGGGGCAGGTTGGGACACTCAGGTGAGGTAGCACACCCAAAGAGGGGGTGGCAGTGTCCTTTGTGGTCAGCCAGGAGGATTCAGGAGGGTTTTCAGAAGGAGTATTTTAGCACAAGGAGGGCACACACCGGAGGGGTGGTCACCCTTTCCTGGACATGGCCCTCAAAATCCTTTGCTGCCTCCTCCTCCAACATGTTCCGCTCACCTCCTACTTCCTACAGGGGCTCAGAGGCCTGGTACTAATAATGCACTTCACTCTCTCGAGCCCGTGGCCACACAGGAGGTTCATGTTGCGCCTGGGGTATAGGCGAGAAAGCAGGACAGAGACAGGGTCAGCCATTGCATCCATTCTCTATGTTCCTAGTTTTCCCTCTGACTTCAGGAAGGCAGCCCAGCCTACCAACTACATGGAAAACTCCCTTTCTCCCGCATCCCCCCATCTCCTCCCTGCCTCCTTGAGGGCTAAGCTGTGTCTCTCACCTTGCTGTGGTCTCGAGTCTCTGTCACCACACGCAGCCTTCAGGCCACGGTTGGCATCAGTCCTTGGGGCCTGCAGACCCCTTTTCACTGGACCGTGAGTGGCCCCAGAGGTTTCTGCACCTGGGTCCCAGTCTGTCAAGTCCGTCACATTCCACGGCTCAGGGGCTATGCCGATGAGATAGGCATGGAGTTACAAACAGAAGACAACTCGGGATGTTCTACTGGGCTCCAGGCAGTCTCTGGGGTCCTTAGTGGACACCCTTTCCCAGCAGTGTCGGGAAAGAAGCGTAAAGATGCTGCACCGCTGGCTTGGAAGATGGAGGCAGGATGTGGGTCAAGGGAAAACAGGCACCTTTAGGAGCTGGAAGAATCGAGGGGCTGCAGCCTTGCCCGCTTCTGGACTTCCACACTGACCTGGACCTGTGAAGGGTACACTGGTGACATTTTAAGCTGTCTCATTTGCCCTGGGTTCCTGACAGCTGCCTGTGGACCGCCTATCTATATCCAAGGGCCCCAGAAGCCCACTACTATATGCTCTTGAATGGCTGCCTGCACTGATGTGTGCATACATAAGCTTACTCCACACATTCTCACTCCCATGTGCATGCGCGTGCACGTGAGCATGCACACCCACACACCCACACACCCCCCCCACACACACACACATTCTTCACCATCATTGTCATCATCATCATCATCATCATTATCATCATCAACGGCTCCTGGGTAGTGCTGCAGTGCTTCCCCACCTCAGGCCTCATCCCTCAGCTGTCCTGCATCTCAGCCTGCCTTCCCCACAGCTTTCATGTTCTACGGAATGTGGCATGCACCATCCTGCCTGATTTATTCTAGAATGGTTCAAATTGTCCTTTTAGAATTGAATTATCTATCCACCTTATGTAACACACACCAAAACCATCTTATGTACTTCCAGAGGTTGGTGCTTAGAGAGGTTATACAGTTTCCCTGGGTCACAGTCTGTAAAGGACTCGGGAATGGGACCCAACACCAGAGTGATAGGGTGAAGGGTGGACCAACACAGGCTTGAGCTGGATCCTGAGCATCATCCTGCCTCAGTCTTTCCTGGAAGCTGGAGCTGTGACAGAAACCCTGTCCCATGCATGCCCCGGGACATGCCTGTGCTGGAATTCCTGACTGAGCTGCCCAAGGCCCTTCCACCAGTGTAAAAGGCCGGATGGGTCATGTCTATTTGCCCAGCGGGTGACTCCCTTGCAGGAGACTTCAGGCAGCTACAGAGAGAAAAGGTGGCCTGTGGCTCCCGAGTGGACAGGAGTGGCCTGGGAGGACCCCACAGTGCTGAAGCAGATGTCACTGTCGGGACAGTTCCACAACACAGTTAAGGCCCCTAGTAGGCTCTGTGGGCTCCTCTTGTCCACACACAAAGCATTTACAGCATTTCATACCCCAGAGGGACCTTTAATGTCCTCAGAGCAGGGGCTAGACTGTCCCTGAGCTGTCTGTTACCTGAATGCACAGGTGGTGAGGACATCCCACAAGACCTGCCCCAACCCCTTCCTCGGGGCCCAGGGCCTGCGCTCTTCCTCAGCCTGGGCTTCCTCATAGCACCCTTGTAGTGTGTGAAACTACCTTGCTTGTGGCTGAAATCTGACCTCAAGGTCCAATTCACTCATGTCCACTAGAGGGAGCCAGTGCACAGGCCTTGGCCCCCCTTGGGGTGTGGGAACTGGTTTAGGCTGGAGTTGGCACAGGACCCAGAATTCTACTCTGCTCACATGGGTGTACCATCTATCATGATCCCTGTGGTCTTGTTTTGTTTGGGCAGTCATAAATTGCATAATCTTAATTCCACGTTCTCTACAACGTGAAGAACACAGATTGTTCTAACCACAGCAGAGCTGGCCTTGCTGAGCATGTAACTTGCCTTTTTTTTTTTAATTCATGAAGAAATTTATTTTACAACAGTTCTTTGTACACACACACACACACACACACACACACACACACACAAACTGTATATACACGAAATTATTAAAGACAAAAGCAAATCCACACACTAATAAGATGAACATCCTTGTTTTTACATGAAGAACGGAGTCTTAGCTGAATATCTGACAAGGCAACATGTATAGCATCTTTAGTATTTTCTCGGAGTTGGTCAGTTTGATTTTATAATCATCAATGCTGAGAATGCTGCTTTGCATAAATGTGCAGTAAAAGTGGCGTATACATGCTTACATATATTTCAGAAATTGTTGGAAATCCTGCCCTACTCGCAAGCAAAACTCATTTAATGATTTTTTTTAAAAAACGAAACTCAATTCAACAATTTAAACAGCGGTTCTTAAAATCAAGCATTCTAAACGCAATAATACCCGGAGACACACTACATGGACAATGACACTTGGAAGTATACGTTGCTCCCGTGTAGAGACGTCCAGGGCTGACCACTTGGGCTTGAACAAACGATGCAAGAGCTCCTCCATGGGAAGAATGATTCTCCCTGTCTCAGCAGCCATTTTCCACCTCTGGCTCTTCATCTAGAGCCGGGAACTTGTCGAATGCTCTTATCCCATCAGCATGTCAGCCAGTGTTGCCACTGCGCCCAGCTAGAAAGCCTGTGAACCACAACAGAGATCAGACTCCCGAGACGTCCCCAATGGTACAGTCGTAGCGCTCTTATGTAACGTGCCTTTTTTGGTCACTGCCATTCTGCAAACTGGCTCAAGTTCAGAGTCTGTATCACTGAGACCCAGGCCTTGGCAGGTCAAGGGGCTTGTCCTGGATTCCTGGGAGAGGATAGAATTGATGGCAGAGGCTGTCTCTCCATGGCCTCCTGAGACACTCCTGGAGAGTCTCCCAAGGTCCCTGCCCTGTCCCTAGGTGGGTAGGGGCAGGGGGCAAGGGGAAGAAGGCGCAACACAAAGCCACCATTCATCTGGGACCATGGTGTCTCCAGGCAGGTAAGCTCAGTCCACTGGTCCTCTGAGCCCCACACACAGTTATGGTTATCATTAAGGTCAACATACATAAGGCAGGATGTAGACACATGGAGAAGGGCCTCTGGGCATGCCTGTGAGGGATTATTTTATTAACTGAGGTGGGAAGCCCTGCCCCTTGTGGGTGGGACCATTCCCTTGGCAGGGGATCCTGGGTTGTATAAAGGGAGAGGGGGAACTGGGCAGTAGCATGCATGCATGCGTGCATTCTCTTCTGGCCCAGACATAACTTGAGCAGCTGCCTTGAGCTCCTGCTGCGTTGACGCCACTGCCATGATGGACTGGACCTTGAACTCTGAGCTGACATGAACCTTCCCTTCCATTGCTTTTGTCTGAGTATTTTATCACAGCGGCAGGAAAAGACACTGAGCCACATGCTCCACTCCACACAGAGAGGGGCTCTCATGCCGGCTGCTCTATGTAAACTCACAGTCAGTTCAAACCGGAGACCCCTGTTTATTTTATACAGGTGAGCCTCCAGTGCCCAGCCCATTCCGGGTCTCAGTACATGGCCTGTCTTATGTGCGGCACCCCAACTCCCGCAGCCCCATTATTTTATTCAGCCTTCACCTCGTTGTTTTATTCTCTTGTTTTCCCTTCCTTAGTCACAAGTTTGGGAAAAAAGTCACCTACTGCAGCAGCCTGTGTGAGCTCCGAGAACACCTCCAGTGCGACCAGCTGCTCATCCCCCCAGAAGTAGTACGGTGAGTGCCCACCGTCCCCAGAGCCCTGCCTGATACCCACTCACATGCGCAGGAGAACAAGCCACGAGGGCGGCATGTGGGTGGGAGGCTCCTCTTCTCACTGCCGGTGCAAAACTGATTAAAAACACATCGAGGCACGGGTTTGCCATTCTGCTTCTGAGCCGGATATGAAAGAGGTTCCCTGGTGTGCAGATGAGCCGTGTGTCGAATGAAATGATCCAGGAGTGGCAGGCTCAGGGGCTCTGGAAGACAGCTAGTGGAGTTTCATTCAGCTCCTGCCGAAGGTCTCACCGGGCGTCTGTGGCAAGCCAGAGCACAGGCTCTCAACTGTAGAGCAGCCCTGGCTTCAGGCCTGGGCCAGGCATGCTAGCTCCAGCAGGGCTCCCCAGCTTGGTCTCACTCGGAGCCCCTCAGTCCTGAGAGTGCAGCACTCTGCCCAGGATGTCTAAAATTTAGACAGGAGGCATAGGATATGTGCGTTTCCCATTAATGTCCACAGAAGCCTGGTCCACATATAGCACTTGGAGATGGCTTCCATGGCCAAAAGGCTGTTGTGTCCCCCCCCCCCGCCCCCCGTGAGGTGACACGCTCCTGTTGTGTCGGCAGGTATGACGAGAAGCTGCAAAACCTGCGCAAAGGCCAGCTGCCCCCGCCCACCAAGACTCCGCCACCTCGACCACCTCTGCCCACCCAGCAGTTCGGCGTCAGCCTGCAGTAGTAAGTGATGGAGGGTGGAGGCTGCTCTGCTGCCTTGAGCCCTGGGACCCCTCTGTGTCCTGGGAGGGTTGCCTCAGGCCTCTGACTGCAGTGGCCAAGCTTAACTCTACAGGAGGGATAGAGTCAAGTCCTCAGTGAGGCTGAGTGCCCACAGCTGTGTGTGTGTGTGTGTGCACGCGCGCGCGCGTGTAGGCAGGAGACAAGAGCTTTCTGGTCACCCTTCAGTTCTGGCTCCCTGCCCTTCAGGCCTCTGGCTAGGACCTGTCCTCTCACCTTCCAAGGGAGATGTGCTCATGAGACTTTGACCTTTAGTGGATCTGCCATCCTCCCCTACCTGTTTACCAGGCTAACTTCATTCCCACTCATCTGGGGCCTCTCCTTCAGAAGCTTTCCCTGGTGCCCAATCACACAGGCATCCCCAGCCCAGCCCTAATCCAGGTTCCTACATGCCTCACCCTCTGGGCTGTGAGTTTGTCCCTCTTTGGGTCTCCTGTCCTGGTAATAGACCTGGCCAATGAAAATCCAAGGTAATTTTTAAAAGATCTATCTATCTATCTATCTATCTATCTATCTATCTATCTATCTATTTATTTTACATTGAGGTTTGCCTGCATGTATGTCTATATGAAGGTGTCAGATCCCCTGGAACTGGAGTTATAGACAGTTGTGGACTGCCATACGGGTGCTGGGAATTGAACCCAGGTCCCTTGGAAGAGCAGCCAGTGCTCTTAACCACTGAGCCATCTCTCCAGCCCCCCAAGGCAAGGTTTTGTCCTAGAGCAGCTGAAACAGTCAGATCACCCACAGTGAGCACAGGAAGAGCCGGCTGCTGCGTGGCAGGTACCTGAGACCTGTTGCGTGTCCCACTTGAGTCAATCGCTTGGTATTAGAAACACTCATGAGCTTACGTCTTTCACTTAAAACCGGACATCTTTAAGGTCCATGTGGACTTGGGAACCCTGGTGGGGTTCAGGTTTGTCCTTGTCCTCCCTGAATCACCGGGGCAGGGTTCCTCATGTCCTCGTATATGTCCTCTGGGATAAGACCCATCCACATGCTCTCATGGCCTGTGACGCAGAAGGCATGCGTGGAAGGCAAAGCATGATCAGTGCCCATCACATCCTAACCCCCAGAACTGTGGCTTCACCTGCCTTCTGAGAAGGACTTTGCGGAGGTGAATAGAGACTTGAGATGGGGACTGTCTGGGCCATCTTGGTGAGCCGAGGGCAGTCCGCAGGGTTCTATAAGAAAGAGGCTGTGAAGCTAGAAAAGCAAAGAGTACGTCCCTGGAGCCTGCAGGTACCAGCCCCACACCTGTTCTAGACTTGAACTGTAAGGTAGTTCAGAATGTTATGTCAAGTTAATTAGTCATCACAGCCACCGGGAAGCAACGGGAAGTGGTGGGAGGCGGTCACGTGGTTCTGTCCCTGTCAGCAAGGAAGGTGTGACAAAGCAGTGTTCCCTGAGCGAGGCAGGGGTGCGTCTGGTGACCCGAGTGGCTGGAGCAGGATGAGCCTGCAGGGGAGGATGGGAGCATCTTAGGATATCACAAAGAGGACTGTTACTCACTGTATGTGTGCCCCTGGACCAGCACCGTCCCATGGGGCTTTCTGCTGTGACGGGCACAGTCTGCTGGACCCACTCCAGGCTGAGTGAGCGCATGGCTACTTCCTGTTTAAACAACTTGAATAGCTCCTGTGACTGCTCCTACTGGATCCCACGGTGCCTCCCCACCCAGACACACGTTCTCAGAGAGAAAATGCAGTGTGTGGTGATATGGTTGGCCCCCAAACTGGAGCACAAACTTGCCACTAAAGAGTGCTTTCCTTTTCATGGATCCTGGAAGCATGCTGCTGTGACTCCCTGGTGGTCCACACATCATAGATGCCCTGGTGGCCAACTCAAAGGCAGGGCAGGTGCCTGCAGTAACCACAACCAACTCTAGAGGTCGCTGGTCAGGAGGCCCAGGCCATCAAGTGACAGTTTCACAATGTTTCTGAGCCCTGCTGATGTCCCCAGTGGCTCTGCCACTCAGAGTTCCTTGGTGCAGAGGCTCCAGCCATGCTGTCCAATGGCCTGTTAGACCTCTGTCTTCTCATCTATAAAAACAAAAACAAAAATGAGGCCACGAGCCCTTGCCACATTTCCAGGACACACTGTCTTTCACCATACACTGGTGTGCTGGGTGGTGTGCTTGTGATCCCATCACTGTGGAGGCAGAGACATACCCGGAGTTCACTGGCCAGCTGGCCTAACCTAATCAGCGTGCACAGTGAAGCGTGGCACCCCAGGTTGTCCTTAGTCGCACCTTGAACTCACAAGCACACACATACACACACAACCACTTGAAAATGAGAAACAAGTGTAATGTACAGGTTTGGTCAAAACTCACCTGAAACTGCTGGCAGCTGTCAGCGGCCTCTCAGCTCTACTGTGTGACTGGCTTCTTGTGGGGAGACTTGGTCTTTGTTCTGTTGTGTGTGTGTGTATGTGTGTGTGTGTGGGTGGGTGGGTGGGTGGGTGTTTTGCCTGTAATCATGTGTCTGTACACCATGTATGTGCCTGGTTCCCACGGAGACCAGAAGAGAGCGTCGGATGTCCTGGGACCAGGGTTACAGATGGTTGTAAGATGTCAGGCGGGTGATGGGAATCAAATCCCGGTCCTCTAGAAGAGCAGACAGTGCTCGTAACTGCTGAGCTGTCTCTCCAGCTCTGGAGAAGGCTATTTTTGTTCACCTCAGATGGGAGAGACTGACAGACTAAAGAGGGGGCTCTGTCCAAGTCTAGTCTGCAGACCATTGCATTGCTGGGGTCACTCATGGGGGTGTAAGTGACTCAGGCGTCTGCATCACTGAGAAGCCCCACGCCCAGCATGGGTGATGGCTCAGGAAAGCTGCATTGCTGGAGCTCCCTGTGGGATTTGTAGAAAGCTCCAAGAGTGTCCCCTTCCCAGCAGCTGTTCACTGTTTATATAACCTTATACAAGCCGCATGCGTCTTGTAAGTTTCTGGTGAATGCCGTGAGCTCTGTGAACCTTCCTCCTTCCCCCCCTCTCCAGGAGGGGGTGTTTCATTCTGAAGCAAACAGCTACACAACCAGGCCACTGGGGACATCTTTATCGGGGACACTCTTGTGACCTGAGCACTTGCAGGATGTGTTGACACAGAGTTGTCAGTGGACAGGAAGCTGCTGGGACTGTCACATTGCTAGTGACTCCTGTTGCAGGACCCGTTTCCGCTCTTGACAATGGGGACATCAGACAAACGGACAGAGCTGGGATGCAGCTTGGTGGTGGAGCGCTTGCCTGATATACATTACCACAGCAATCCACTCCAGCACCACACAGAAAAATCCACTTCATTATCTCTTTAGGGAACAGCACGCAATGTCAGATGCCTTTGAATACATTCCGGGCACGCCACTTTAAGAGATAATCTGTGTGATTGCTCCTTTAAATTAATATTTTATGTTGTCTCATTGCCAATGACTATAATAAAATGGCAATAAACGTATTAAATAAAGCACCAGATATCTAATTTGTTTGGACTGCGAGCGAATGGAAGACATTAAAATTCATAACTAAAGCCTACCCGCCAATGTTAATTTGCTGATTTAAGTTCACAACAGAAAGCCATCACTTGGAACAAGCCACTTAAGCCAACAGAGGAAGGCAAAGTCAGGGAGTCAGAGGTCTCACTTAGGCTGGGCCAGGGCTCAGAGGAGTTTGCCTAGCATAGGCAAAGCCCTGGGTTCAGTCCCCAGCACTGCAGAAATATAAAGCCTTGCTTGCCATTCCTGAAGAGGGAGGATAGAGATGCGAGTCTCCTCTGGGCAGCTGTGAGTTTGGGATAAAGGACAAGCCTAGAGATGAACCACTGCTCTCCTCATTAACCCAGTCCAAGAACCTTGTGGCCATGGGCCTTGCCACAGAGCATGCAGAATATGCGCCCTTCACTATCCCCTCCTCCAGGAAGCCGTCCCTGATGGCGTCACACAAAATAGGATGTGTGAGACTCCTTCCCCTCCACACACACATGTACACACCTTACTTACATCCCTCACCTGCTCCTCAGAGTAGGATTCAGTGCCCAGATGCAGGACTGACCGACACATGCATCCAGGAACTGTCGAGGCCTAGATTATTGGGTAAGCTTCCTTTTTTCTAAGGATGTCATTCTGTGGGTGAGGGTTGTCACAGCCATGGGCAACGGCCACCATTGTTTAATGCCAGAACATTCCATCCACATCTGTTGCCTTTCCTCCCTCACAGACATGAGTCCACTTTCCATCTCTAAATTCTAGACATTTCGTGTAAATGGAACCACACCATGCGGAGGCACTTTGAGCTCTATTCTTCTGCCTGGTGTCTTTTTTGAGGTCCATAGAGGGTGTAGCTGGACACATCGATTATACAGCCATAGCAGATTCTGTTGGTTCTCTAGCAATTCCTGAATGTTTTGGTTGTTTCCACCTTTTCATTATTATGTATAATGGTGGTCTGAAAAGTCACGTACATGAGTGTGAGTCAGCTCTTATAGACCCAAGGGGACAGAAACTCACAATCTGGCGGCGAAGCACCAGGCAAAGGGGTCTTTAGTGGCCCAGCCTTGTCACATGTTGAACCGGACTCTCCAAGAATGGTGGCCAGCCGGATCTTTTGCTGTGTGACCTGGACGGTCACCACAGCTCACTGGGTCCACACATTCCCTTCTGCCATGGGCCATTTGTGTTCTGCTTGGGGACACCACTCAGTCTTGGTGTTCGAATGATTTCTGCCACCAGCACCGTTGGCTCCCTGCTTAACAACACCCCTACATCCCTCAAGCCCTGGAGAGGTGCTGCCAGAACCCTTACCTTCCAGAACCAGGGAGCCTGAGGCCCAGGAGGCTAAGGATCTGGCTGGCAGTAGCAGAGCTCTGGAAAGGGCTGGCACAGGCACTGGCTTCCTAGGAAGCAGTGTTACAGTACCGGCTGCCCTTCCCCATCCCCCCCCCTACACACACACACACACACACACACACACCCGGGACATCACCTCCTCTCTGACAGTTGACAAAGAGGAAACTGTTATGGGACAGACTGGGAAGGCCCATCCATTCCTAGGTCTCTCTGGAGGCAGGGCCAGTCTCATGGCTACTTGGTGACTGTCCAGGGTCCTACATGTGTGGCTTTAGCAGAGAGAAAGATTTCCATGAAACCAAACCACGCACAGAGTCAGGGTGTGCGGAGGCCATGGCTGCTGTGACGTGGGGCATAACAGTTGAACTGAGCCAGGTGTTTAAGGCGCATCCTTAATCTCTAAGGACCGCCCACCTGGGAACGGAGCAGATTTGCTGACTGTTTGCAGTGACAGGATGTTTCCTCACGTGTCACCCTGATAATCCCACAGCCAGCCCAGGCAACAGAAGGGGAAACAGAGGCTCAGCGAGGTCAGGCCTGGGTTTGGCTGGCCGACCCAGGGCCGCCGCGCACACTCCACCTCTCTGTTCTCTGCCTCTGTCTGGATTTACACTCTAAATGGACTGTTACTGAGCTGATGTTCAGCTCATGTGTCCATGGTGACCTTGACACCATGACAGAATGAATGGAGTGTTGAAGAGGTGAGATTCCGGAGCCTGCCTGGGTTCAAATCTCTGCTCTGCACTCAATCGAGCAAGCCATGTAGCCAATCTGTGCCTCAGTTTCCCCAGTCAGCCTAAAAAAAAATTCATCTCAGTCTCATAAAACAGAATGGGTGCTTTCTGTATTTACACCTGTTCTCCGTATCCTAGTATCCTAATCCATCTTCCTCTTCAGGAGACCCCGAGGTCCCTTCCCTGTAGTTCTGGGCCTAGCCTCACAAGCAGCAAGTGTGTCTCAGTCAGCTGTCACTGGTAATGCTGTGTAACAAGCGGTCTTTTGTCTCAGCATGTTACAGGAGCAGGCCTTTTTTTTTCCAGTGTCTCAGTCAGCTCTTGATGACGCCATGTAACAAGCAGCCTCAACTCTCAGCATGTTACAGCAGTAGGAAATCTGTCCTGAGTTCTATGAAGTGTGTGGAGCAACTGGGATTCAACTCACTTTACGTATCTTGTCATTTTTTGACACCGGGCCAGAGGAGTGACCTCCACCCAGGACATCTGTCCTCCTGGTGGGGGCTGGAGCAAGTATAGCCTAGTCAGGAGGTCTAACAAAATGTGTGTATTGTGTACATCCCACAGCAGGCTGTGTGGGCCAGTCCACGGCCAGTGCACAGAGAGGCAACTGTCCTGCAGGTGTAGGTGATACAGAGACACTTGTCCTGAGACACCGTAGCTCCCTCCACTGAGGTCCCCAGTCAGCGCTAGATGCCGAGGACTCAGAATCTGCACCGAGTCCTTCTGAACATCTGTTGTTACTGTGTCTCAAGCCTCATGTTTTTATCATGTACTTTTGGGTTTTGTTGTTGTTGTTATTGTTTTTGTTGTTGTTGTTGTTGTTGTTTTTGAGACAGGGTCTCTCTGTAGTCTTGGCTGTCCTGGAATTCACTATGTAGACCAGGATCCATCTGCCTGCTTCCGCCTCCTGAGTGCTGGGATTAAAGGCATGTGACACCATTCCCAGCAAGTACTTTTTAAAATTGGATGAGCACCTAGTCTGGTCTCATGCTCACAGCCAGACTTTCTCATACCTCTGTGTGTCTTCTTGTCTGTAACGCTTTTTTTTTCCTTTTGCTCTCTGGCAAGCTACCTACTCATCCCTCAAAACCTCTGCCTTGAAGTAGCCCCCCCCCCCCAACCCCCCACCCCCCCCCCCTCCAGCGTTCCCCACAGTATATTCTGGGTGGAGTTCTGGCACTTTGTTGTCCTTCCAAATGCTTGGACTCTCATGAGGTCTAAGGCTGTGTCTCTCCCTGGACACTCCTTGATGTTCTATTCCCCTGGAATGGGGAATCTGAGAGCCTTCCCCTGGCTGTGCCCACCCTCAGGGTCTGGAATAAGCCAGTCCTTTCTTCTCCCTCAGCCTCAAAGACAAAAACCAAGGTGAACTCATCCCCCCTGTGCTGAGGTGGACAGTGACGTACCTGAGAGAGAAAGGTAAGGAGCTAGCTCTGGCCGGGACACTCAATAGTGCCTTTCCAAAGGGGCCGTGTTTCAGATCCTGAACACCCCACAAGCCAGGGGCTGCTGGAGCTGTGACCTGAGCAAGCATTGCATGTGCAGGCACAGTGGCCCTGGGTGTGGCTTTAGATGGTCTGGCTTTAAATACGTGTGTGTGTGTGTGTGTGTGTGCGTGTCTTGTGTGCTGGCTGTGTGACCTTGAGCCAGCTGCTTACCTTATCTGGGCCACCATCTTCTGGTCTGTCCAGCAGGGTTAATACCAATGCCTGATTCACACAGTTGTTGGGTGTGTGCATCCCTGTGTTCAATGGGTTCATTGACTGGGTTGAGCTTGGGTCTGCAGGCTCCATGGCCTATGGGTAAGTATGCAGTGATTTGGAAGGCTTGGGCCTCAGTTTTCTGAGATCATGGCTGGAAGACAGAAAGAAGCATTGCATGTGCAAAGGCCCTGTGGCCACCTTGGGTGTGTGTGCATGACTGTGGGTCTGTGGGGAAGCTAAGAAGGAGAGGCAGGAGAGACCAGAGGGACTTCAGCCTCCAGGCTGCTGCCCAGCGTTCTCATGTATTCTAGGGTGCTGTTCCCCACATCAAGCAGGCTCAGGCCCGACTTTCTCTCCTGGTTGTGAAGTCAGCAGCAGGGGCCCGGCAGGGAGGCAACCAACTGATGATATTAGATAGAAGAAGAAAGGCTGAGCATTTTCTTCAGGGTCACATAGCGGCTAGGAGGCAGGGGCACTTGGAGCTCGGGACTGTGTGTTTCTACATTCCCTTCTCTTAGGGAGGGACGGCCTGGAGGTGGGACATCAAGTGACTGGAAAAGCCTTATCTGTCGCCACAGGAGGTTGAGGCTGCAGACAGGGGAGTCACAGAATCTCCGGAAGGCCAGAGTTCTGGGATCTGAGATGTCCAGTCTTTTCTTCCTGCAGGACTACACACGGAGGGCCTGTTCCGGAGATCGGCCAGCGCCCAGATAGTCCACCAGGTGCAGCGGCTGTATGATCAAGGTGATGCCCCAGACCCCTCCCTCCTGCCAGATTCTCAACTGCCGCCCCCTAGTCCTCAGTAACTCCATACCCCACCTGACCCCGGAAACAGGTCTGGGTGGGCTGCTGCCTGGGAATGCCAGCCACCATCCCATTGTAGAGCAAGGGAGTCCTGTGTCCAGACTCCAGCCAGCTAGGCAAAGCGCTGCCCCAGCCCTCAGTGCCTCTGCGCCTTCCCCACTGACACCAGGTGGCCATATGGTTTGAACTAACACTTCAAGGTAGGGGAATCATGTTATGGCGTTCCATAGGCAGCCCCGACTCTGCAAGCAGAAAACTGGGCTCTGAGCTGGGGGTACCTCCAAAATAACACTAAGCAAGTAACTATCTTGCTCCCAGGAACACTCACCCTCTAGTCTTGCTTGAGCCCTCCACGTTCCTGTGATCGCAAATTCACTCATCAAACACTAGGCCCACACAGTCCCGAGCTGGGCATTTAGACCTTAGCCTGGCCCTGTGTGTGCAGCCCCAGAGCCAAGGCCCTGACCTTGGAGCTCAAGCCTCCATCCAGAGCCAAACCTTACTTGGAAGGAAGCAATTAGCTGCTCCGTGGGCACCCTAGAAGAGGGAGGCAGTAGCAGTAAGAGGAAGCTGTTGGGGAATAGCATCCCCATATCCAAGTGGGAACAGAGGCATCCCTGGGACATATGGCTGTGACCTACACCTCCTCCTCGAGCTCCCAAGCCATGGGCTGAGTGAACTGCTCAGCTGTGCCATGTTCTGTGTTCAGGGAAACCAGTGAACTTTGATGACTACGGGGACATGCATGTCCCAGCCGTGATCCTGAAGACCTTTCTGCGTGAGCTGCCCCAGCCGCTGCTGACCTTCCAAGCCTATGAGCAGATTCTCGGGATCACCAGTATGTACCCTCGTGAACCCTGGCCTCAGGGCATCCCTGGCTAATGACCCAGGTCAGCCTCTGTCTCGGCTGAGGCAGTGTCCACCCAACCTTGGCCCATTTCTGTCCAGCCCTGTGGGTCAGCAGAGGGGAACTTGGGGCCACCCCTCTATTCAGTGAGGCTGAAGGCATCAAACAGGTCATATTTCCTTGCGTTTGGGGAGGGTGACCCTAGCGTGCCTGGTGGCCCTACCCAGGTGGCTACATTTCTCCTTCAAGTAAAGTATGCAGGCCCTTCCTGGGAGCTCTGTGGAAGCTTCCTGAAGGCTGTAGTCTCCAGAGACAAGGAGCACACTGCTGGTGACCAAGGAGTCAGGAGTCATCGCCCTGGTCCAGAGCTGTGTCTCAGGTCCCTGTTTCTCCAGTCACCATTTGTGTGACCTGGGGCAAGTCATGCAGCTCCCCTGCGCTCCCTTCCCTCATCTGTATTCACGAGGGCTCTTCTGAGGATTGAAAGCACATAAAGGGCTGGGGATGCAGCTCGGTGAATAGAGCACTCGCCTAGCATGCAGGAAGCCCCAGATCCCACCCCCAGCACCAGATAAAGTAGGCATGGTGCTGTGTAGATGTAACTCCTGCACTTGGAAGACAGAGGCAGGAGGATCAGGACCTCAAGGACATCCCTGGCTCAAAATAAATAAGAATATGCTCAACTGTCAGCTGTCACAGAGTCACTGTCGTGACATTCTGCTGCTCTGCCTGCTTCCTCGGGAAGGGATAAGAGGGACCACCACAGCCGAGCTGTGGTGACACACGCTTTTAATCCCAGCACTCAGGAGGCAGAGCCAGGTGGATCTCTGTGAGTTTGAGGCCAGCCTGGTCTACAGAGCGAGATCCAGGCCAGGCACCAAAACTACACAGAGAAACCCTGTTTCGGAAAAAAAAAAAAAAAAAAAAAAAAAAAGAGGGACCACTGTGATAGCCAAGGTGGCCTGTGTCCTCCCATGTCGTTTCTATGGCCATCATTCTCTGAAGAGGGGGCTTGAGACTGGGTCACCCGCAGCCCGGAGCTGGTGGCCACTGGTTTCCTGGAAAGGTGAATCGCAAGGAAACTCCTTGTTCACCGAGATTACTAAGCAACCACAGCTTGGTTCCCCAAGACAATGACTTTTATCAGAAAGCCCTCAAGCTTTTCATAGATGGGAATTCTGGGTCCCAGCAGGCGCCTTCATACAGTTCCAGGGTCCTCTGGTCACTACACAGGCTTAGCAGAGGGACAGTAGTGTGTCAGAGGCTGGGGACTTGGGAACAGGGTTGTGTACACGTCTGTGGGTGGAGGGTCTGAGGATGTAGATTGGTTAGTTGAGTGCCGGGGCTCCATCCCTAGCACTACATAAACCAGAAACAGTGGCCCACACCTATAATCCCAGCACTTGGGAAGTGGAGGCAGGAGGACCAGGAGTTCAAGGACATCCTCAGCTATAGAGCAAGTTTGAGGCCAGCCTGGGACGTGTGAGACCTTGTCTCAAAACAAAACTCAAATGGAGGGCAATGGTGGGGACTGAGGGTCTATGTGTGAAACGGTTAGATCCAGCCCCCTGACCCCACCCCTGAATGCGGGGGTTCCCCCCCCCCCCCCCCCCCCGAGAACACTACAGCCTGGTGATCTGTGTACTGAGAATCAGAGGCAGGTGCATTTATCCTGGCGAGGTCAAAGAGTCAACGCTTTAGCTTTCCCAGCCACACAGTCTCCATGGCAGCTGCCGGCTCCATCGCTGTAACCCACAAGCAGCCCTAGGCAGTGTGTCAACACACAACCATGGTTGAGTTCAAGTAAAATATTACTACTGATCACTGGCACGGTGGTACATGCCTCTAATGCCAACACTTGGGAGGTAGAGAGAACAAATGAAACCTTTATTAACAACCAAATGTGCTGGGCCAGATGTGGATGGCGGTCTGTGTTTAAATGACTGGCCCTGGTCTAGCCTTTTCCTGTTTGCAGAGTGACTCACTGCCCTGCTTCCCAGCGGGCAGTAGTTTCTGTAGCCATCACACAGAGGAGGAAGGAGCCTGGTAGGAGTGGCGGGGTGCTGGCCAGAGCCACACGGCCAGGCTGGCCTCAGGACTGTGCTGCCCAGGCCAGCAGCCTCATGCCATTGCAGGTGTGGAGAGCAGCCTGCGTGTGACCCACTGCCGCCTGATCCTGCGGAGTCTCCCGGAGCACAACTACACCGTCCTCCGCTACCTCATGGGCTTCCTGCATGAGGTAAGTGGGGCTAGCTGCATCCCAGGATGAGGAAGCCCAGCCCCAAGACTGGCCCTGGGGGCCTCTTGTCATCACAGACCCGTGCTGTTTGCCCCAGGTCCAAAGTCATACCCACTCCACTCTTGAACCACCAAAGGATGTCACTCAAGGTCCAGCCAGACTCCTCTGAGAAACTTGACAGTCTGATGCGATGTCCAGGGATGGGAGCCAGGAGGGACAGAGGGGACAGCTTGTCATGTGATGTCACATTCTTGGCTTTGTGTGTATGGTATACATTCATGTATATGTTCATGCGTGTGTGCACGCATGAATACATGTGAATGGATGTGTGGAGGACAAATTCAATGTTAGAGGTCTCCTTCAGTCACTCATGTTTTGAGAGAAAGGCTTACCTGGAGTCAGCTGTTATCGGCTGGCCAGTGAGCTCCAGGGATCTGCCTATCTTTGTACTCCCGTACCCCAGTGCCCGGAGTAGAGGCATGTGCTGCTACATTTTTTTTGTGGGTGCTGGGAATTGAACTCAGGTCCTGTGACAAGTACTTTAGCCGCTGAACCACCTCCCCAGCTGCTCTCTACCCTACCCCCACATTCACCACAAGCAATTCCGTCTCTCTCACTGTTGCCTGGTTACTTCTCACCGAGCAAGGATGCGCTCAGACCCTCTCGGCGGAGAACGGATTTCTCAGGCTTCCTCCTCAGGCACCAGTGTGGACTGGTCTTTGTTGTGTTGCTCCCTCACAAGAGCCCAGAGGCAGGTCTTCCGTGCCCTCTGGGCTCAGTTTTCTCATCTGCAAAATGGGGAGTACTGAACCCTACTTATCCAGGTGGCCATGTCAGCCAGGAGGACGGGAGCCCCTACAAGGTAGAAAGCACTTGGCTCTCACCACCATACCCACAAGCCTGAGCTCAATTCACCAGTCATATCACGGAAGCCAGAGGGCACCGGCTTAGATTTGCAGTGCTGGGTGCCTGCCCCTCCCCCAAGTCTGCCAAAGTGGAAGGGGAGTTGATGGGGCACTCATGAGATCCTGGAAGTCAGACTGGGGCAGGGGGTCAGAAAGTCCTCACAGCGTCAAGGCCAGAACCTTTCACAGACGGAAAAACTGAGAAACTGAGGCCTCCCTCAGTGGGGAAGTGGCCACGCAGGATTTTGACATTGGCTGTGGCCTCCATTCCAAAACTCTTTTGTTTATTATTTATTTATGTGTGTGTGTGTGTGTACACAAATGTGTACACATGCTACGGCATGCACACGTGGAGATCAGAAGACAGCTTGCAGGGAGCAGGTTCTCTCGGAGCACCGTGTGGGTCCCAGGGCCTGAACTCAGTCAGACTGCCAGGCTCTGCAGAAGTTATTGTTACCCGCTGAGCCATCTCACTGGCTCCATTTTGTTTTTGGAGATTGAGGTCTTTCACTGGCCTGGATCTTGTCAAGTCGGCTAGGCTGGCTGGCCAGTGTGCCCCAGGGATCCACCTGTCCCTGCCTCCCCGGTGCTGGGATTACAAGTGTGCACCAGATTATTCTGGGGACCAAACTTCGGCTAGCGTGGTAAGCGCTTGGTGAGACGAATTGAGCCATCTCTCCAGCCCACTCCCTTCCCCTCCAGAGCTCTTTCCACCACATTAGCCCCTCAGGGGGTGAGGATGGAATCATCATGAGCTCTCTCTACCACACCAGTCTCCTCTGGGGTGAGGACAGAATCCAGGCTGCTGATGCCTGGGGATTCATTTCTTGGTTTCCGGTGCGACCTCTTCCAGGTGTCTCAGGAGAGCATTTCAAACAAGATGACCAGCTCAAACCTGGCATGTGTGTTCGGGCTGAACTTGATCTGGCCGTCTCAGGGGGTGGCTTCCCTGAGCGCCCTGGTGCCTCTGAACCTGTTCACGGAGCTGCTGATTGAGTACTACGACAAAGTGTTCAGCACCCAAGAGGCCCCCGGGGAACACAGGCAGAACACTGTGGAAATGGAACAGGCTGGCCCTGTCACCAAAGGATTCACGAAGACAGGCACTCCCCAGGCCTCGCCATACTTACCGCGCTTCCGCATCCCCTGACTAGCTGGAGACACCTCAAGATGGAGGTGCCCCCTTGCAATCTATGTATCTGTGGCCCCATTTGTCTTATGAACGTATGGTCTGTAAGAAGACACAGGAATTAAACGAACCCAGAACTTTTTAGTGGGAATCTTGTGCTTCTGATTGTTGGGTCCATCATGGTTCTGGGCTGTGGCTGAAATGAAACACATGTGTGAAGATGACTGTCTTGAACCATAACCCAATGTGACTTAAGGGAAGTGTGAATTTGTGGGCAAGGGGCCTGGAGCAGGGCCTGTGTGACAGGCCATCTGACCTAGTGACGCACACAGATGTAGGCTGGCCACAATCCATGGTTACCTGACAGTTCAAGGGTCCTGGGGGGACAATAACATGCCCTGGATGGGCTGGCTATCATCCAGGGAGACTTAGCTGTCTGGCCAATTACTCCTGTCCTCCAGCAGGTGGCATGGGGCACATGTTGCCTTGGGCAGAGGAGCTGTTCAAGGTTAGTATGGTCTTCAAGATCATGGAGAGCAATGCTCAAGTCCCTGTGGAGAAGGATTGGTCCCTATGGAGAAGGGTGTCTGCAGCCAAGCCCATTGGCCACAGTGTAAAGAGGAAAATGGTAGGCACTCTGTACAGGAGTAGAACTGACATTGGTCAGCCAACCTGCCAGAGGGTTCCAGATCTGTGGCCTCAGACAGATTGTCCCCTCGGGGCTGTAGGATGGACCTTGTACATCACCAAATACAGTGCAGCAAAGTCACCAGCAAAAAGTTCCGTAAGTTATTTGGATTGGACAAGCTTGGGTCACGTGCCCACCCTGGACCAATCAGTGGCCAGAGGATGCACTGAAGGGCTGGACCTGGGTCACACACACACTTTCTGCCGGGATCCAGATCACCAACAGCTAACAATTACCACAGGGAGAGCCCTATGTCAGCCGCCTTCACACTCCTGCCGCAGACAGAAGGGAATGGACGCTGAGGACAAAAGCCCACTTCAGATACCTGCTGTCAATTCCTCCAGGCCTGGATGGGGGCTGCCCCAAACTGTGTGGTGACCCCAGTGCCTGTTCAACATGGTGTAAAAGGAATGGCTGTAATCCCAGCACTTGGGAGGCAGAGAGAGGCAGATCTCTGTGAGTTCGAGGCCAGCTTGGTCTACAGAGCAAGATCCAGGACAGGCACCAAAACTACACGGAAAAACCCTGTCTTGGGAAAAAAAAAACCAAGCGTAGGAAAAAAAAAGGAAAAAAAAAGGAAGGGCTGTGGTTATTCTAACAGGACAGATTAGGAAGTAGAATTGAGACAGGAAGTGAGGTCAGGCTGTGAGCCTCACCATCCACTGAGTGACCCACTTCTTCCTCTCCTAAAGTTTACAGAAACTTCCAGAACATTGTCACAACTGAGGGCCAAGTTTTAAACACAGGAGCCTGTGGAGGACATTCTGCACCCCTGAAGGTGCGGGCTTTACTCAGTGGCTAACACTACAGGACTCCACAGAGGATGGAGACCCGCCTGAGACCTGGGGCCTCGATGACACACCATTCTGATCCAGACAGTATTGTCACCTGGTGAGTGGAGCAGCAAACACCTGATTCCTGAGGACCCGTTTGGCTGATCATGCAGGGCAGCTCCCTCTCTTATAGACAGCCATTGATATGGTCCCTCTTCTGCCCTAGAGATGCAGAGGACACAGGGATTGAGCCCAGCTTAAAAGGATTTCCTACTGTGGACAAAAAACATGAGACTGTGTGCTCAAGTCATAATCTTAGTCCACAAATGAGGACCGGGAGACCCAGGAAAGTAGGAGTACCCATGCACGGAGCCATGCTGCTGAAAAACATCATGCCCAAAATTAACTTAAGCTTACAGATTACAGTCCCTCTCGAAGGGAGGGCAGGGCAGGGACCTGAGGCAGAAACCTGGAGGCAGCAAATGAGGCAGAGGCCGTGGAGGAATGCTTACTGGTTTGTTCCTCATGGCTTACTCAGCCTGCTTTCTTTTTTTTTTTTTGGTTTTTCGAGACAGGGTTTCTCTGTGTAGCTTTGCGCCTTTCCTGGAACTCACTTGGTAGCCCAGGCTGGCCTCGAACTCACAGAGATCCGCCTGTCTCTGCCTCCCGAGTGCTGGGATTAAAGGCGTGCGCCACCACCGCCCGGCTCAGCCTGCTTTCTTATAGCACCCAGGACCACTAGCCCAGGGGTGCCACTGTCCCTAGTGAGCTGGGCACTGGGACTCATCAGTCATGAAAATGCCTGCATAGACTTGCCTACAAGCAATCTGATGGAGGCATTTTCTCAACTGAGATTTCTCTTTCCAGTTGACCATAGCTTGTGTCAAGTTGACAAGAAATTAACCAGTCTAGCTGTGTCCAAACCTATGCAGGCTTCTGCTCTGTGACTTTCACGGAGAAGTGAGGCTGAGGGAGGCTCTGGGCTTGCTCTTCCCATCTGGATGGTAGGTGCTTACACCATGTGCACCCTTCCTGGAAAGTCTAGCTCTGGGGTGGCTTGAGCTAGAATTGTAGCCCCACCTCCGGGCACTGTCATCCTCAGCACATTTGGTATCTTCTGCCTGATTCCTGTCTGGGCATAGAGCAATGAGACAGCTGAACACTCTCCCGAATGTGGATGTTTATTTATTTGTATCTGCCACCGAACAGTCAGGCTGACATTTATTTCCTGGTTGTTTCGAAATTGCTCGGCACGTCTAACCCAAGGTTCAGACACGATCCTCCATAGCTATGGACACAGCACAGCCCCAAATGGCAAAGTTGCTTAAAACATGGGAGTTGTTAGTGACGTGGGTGGGTAACGCAGCCGTGCAGTTCTTGAGGGTGAGCTTCTATCTTCTCACACCACAGAAAGGTTGGACGCTGATAGATATTTGAGATGAAAATGAGTTGTCTTCCTGGTGTCCATCTCCACTGGTTAGCACTGTCACGCCTCTGCTGTCACGCCTCTGCTGGCCCTCAGCTGAAGTATCCTTCAGCAAACGGATGCCCTGCCTGCAGCTGGGGGCTCCGGCCTGGCTTGCACTGCCTCTGAGCTCACGGGGGACTCCGAAGCCCCGGCCCGACCCCGGTGTTGAGAGGAGCCCTTGGTGCCTTTGGCTTTAGTGTCCACTGGGTTCTCTTCTCCACACCCCTCCTCTCGCTCCTAGCCAAGCTCCAGTCACATGTGTCGGCGGCCCCATCACCCGCCCACCATGCTTGGTCATGTGTTCTCTGCTCTTTCCACTGCTCTGTCGTTCCCGGTCCCTGAGGCCATGGGATTCTCCTGGGCTTCATGAAATTGTGGCTTCTCCTCCTCCTTTTCTTTCTCTCTCTCTCTCTCTCTCTCTCTCTCTCTCTCTCTCTCTCTCTCCCTCCTTCCCTCCCTCCCTCCCTTCCTTTCTTCCTGTTATCCTACAAAACCTTTCTTTTCTCCCTTTGTTTCTTTCGCTTTGCTTTCTTCCTTCCTCTTTTTCTTCCTCTCTTCTCTATCATTCATTCTTCCTTTCTCTCTGCATCTCTCTCTCTCTCTCTCTCTCTCTCTCTCTCTCTCTCTTCTTCCTCTCTATTTCTCTCTCCTCCCTCCTCCCCCTCCCTCTTTCCCCCTCTCTCCTTCCTTTCTTCTTTCTAACAACCCTTCCTCTCTGACCCCCAAAAGTCAAACAAAGTGGGCTCTCAGCAAGGCTTAGTATGGAACCCGAGGTAGCCAGCCCCCCCCCCCGCCCCCCCCCCCGTGTCCCCTGCCACAGCCTCTGGAAAGGCCACCATGCATCTGCACACACACACACACACACACACACACACACACACACACACCCCTCCATGATGTCTGTGCTCACAGAATGCTGAATAACCCCGAAGGGTCTCAGAGTTCTGCTGCCAGGGAGAAAGAAAAAGAAAAATGATGGCTCCCTTAAGAGCCTGCCATTGTGAGCCCCGAATTAACAATGACATTAAATCAAGCCTCATGCATTATGCAGCGGGGTTTACAGGGAAATGCATGTCTGTGAAATATATGTTTCAAATTTCCTGACTTGGAGAGGTGCCCCAAGATGGTCTCCTGCGGGTCCTTTGATAACAGTTTCTCTTCACAAATGGTAATTGTAGAATCCCAGCCCAGCACTGCGTGGCCCGTCACCTTCCTGTGTCTCGGCACAATTTCCCGACCATTCCCACAGCAAAAGAAAGTGATTACAGCCGTCACGTGTGGGAGGCACACAAAATGTCCCAGCTTAAAACAATGTTAACAATGCCCGGACAAGGACTCCAGGGTGTCCGCATCGCCAGGACACACAGATGAATTATCCAAACATTCGCTTTTGCAGAAATGACAGAGATTTCCAGGGACTCCAGAGGTTCAGCAGGCTGCCCAGAACTTGTGGTTGACATTCACACTGAACCACGGGAACCTGCCTAGACCCACACACGCTGGGGCTCGCCATGGCAGGAAATGTCAGGGAGAGAAAATGGAAGTCAGAACATAGAAGTCACTCATCCATGGCTGAGACAGACTGTTGTGGACACCGGGAGAGCAACTCAGTGAGCTGGGGAGATCAGACTGTGTATCTAGGAATGACCCAGAAAGGGGACCAGAGCATGGCTGCAGGGAGATGCAGCCCACCTGTCCTTCATCAGCAAGAAAAGCAGGTAAGTCGATGTGTGTCACTGAGGTGACTGAAGAGTGTCCTGCAATTAACACGGACAGAACTGACGTGTGTGTCCATTTGGATCTCAGTTTCTCCTGGTGACCATCTGTACCGGTCAGCACTGCCACACCTCTGTGACATGAAAACTGGCAGGGAATCTCGCTCAAGGCCACCTCTGCAAGCCCACAATCACTCATCACTGAATGGTTTCACACATGCGGAATGATATACAAGCAGAAGGAGTTATTAAAAACTGAATGGTGTGAGGCTGGAGAGATGGCGCAGCAGTTCAGAGCACTGGCTGCTCTTCCAGAGGACCTGAGTTCAATTTCCAACACCCACATGGCAGTGCACAACTGTCTGTAACTCCAGTTGCAAGGGATCCAATATCCTTACACAGACATACGTGCAAGCAAAACACCAATGCATGTAAAATAAGAATAAATAAATTTTAAAAACTGAATGGTGGATGTTGTGGGGTGGCTCAGTGGGTAAAGGTGCCTGCCTACAAGGCTGGTGATTGGAGTTCAGTTCCTGGGGCTCACGTGGTGGATGGAAAGAACTGCCTCTCCACTTGTGCAGCACTGCATGTGTGCACACACACACATGTGCTCACACACACACACTAAACAGGAAAAAAACTGAATGAGGGGTTCAGAGAATGGGGTTTGGTGACAGAGCACTTGCCAAGCACATGTGAGGCTGTGGCTTCCGCCCTTAGTGTTCAGGAAGGAGGAAGAAAGGGATGGGGGGGGGGGGTGGGCACAAAGTGTGAAGACATGAGCAAGCTGAACATCTGGACCTACTCAGTGTTTACAGAATATTATTCTCAACAGCTGAGGGGTGTGTATTATTCCTAAGTGCACAGGACATGGCTACCAACGTGGACCAGAGTCTGGGTCAGAAGACAAGCCTCGGTAAATTAAAGGAACTAAAATCAAGCAAAGAACACAATGGAATAAAATTGATCTGAAAATCAATGATATCGAGAAGGGGTAAACATCCAAGTATATGAAAATGTCTTAAAAAAGAAGAAACACAGCCGGGCGTTGGTGGCGCACGCCTTTAATCCCAGCACTCTGGAGGCAGAGGTAGGCGGATCTCTGTGAGTTCGAGGCCAGCCTGGGCTACCAAGTGAGCTCCAGGAAAGGCGCAAAGCTACACAGAGAAACCCTGTCTCGAAAAACCAAAAAAAAAAAAAAAAAAAAAAAAAGAAGAAGAAACACACAAATCAGACTAAAGAAGTCAGAATGTAAGCAAGAAATTAATCTCTAATACACACATGCAGGAGGTATTCAGTGTGCCCTGTGTATGTAGAGGTCAGAGGACACCCATGGGTGTCATTTCTTAGGCTCACTTATTTTTTTGGCTGGCCCGGAACTTGTTATGTAGATCAGGCTGGCCTCAAACTTACAGAGATCCTGAGTATGAGGACTAAAGGCATGTGCCTCCAAGCCTGGATGATGTTTTTTTTATGTGTACCAGAGTTTTGCTGCAGGTAACTGTGTCCCGTGTGCATGCAGTGCCCATGACAGCCAGTAGAGAGCATCAGATCCCTCGGAGTTACAGATGGTTGTGAGGCATGGTGTAAGTGCTGGGAACTCAACCTGGGTCCTCTTGCCAGGGCAGCCAGTGCTTTTAACTGTGAGCCATCCCTCCAGTCCCATGGTTTTTTGGTTTGTTTGTTGTTATTTTAAATATTTTGTTGTGAATTACGTGTGTGTGTGTGCACATGCCTCTGTGTCAGGCTATGTGCATGAGTGTAGGTGTCTGAAGAGGCCTGAAAGGGTGTTGTATTACCTAGAGATGAAGTGTTAGGTAGTTGCTTGTGAGCCACCTAGCATGGGCTGGGAACCGAACCTGGGTCCTTTGCAAGAGCAGTGAGCATGTGCTCTTAACTGCTGAGCCGTATCTCCAGCCACCCCTTTTATTAAAGACAGAGTTTCTCACGGGCCAATGAGGCTGGCCTGGTTGGCCAGCAAGCCCCAGAGTACTGTTTGCCTCCTCGGTAACGGGGTTACAAGCAAGTGCTGCAATGCCCGTTTTTGTTTGTTTGTTTGTTTGTTTGTTTGTTTGTTTTTTGGGTTTTTTTTTTTTTGCATGGGTTCTGGGGTCCAAGCTCAGGTCCTCAGGCTCACACGGCCAGCGCTTTGCTGACTGAGCCCTCTCCCCAGCTCCCAAGAAAATAATTTGAATTCACAGGGAAAATAATCTAAAGACATGCTAATGTCACAACATATCAACATTCATGAAGTATTAAAGCAGGACCTCCAGGGAGAGCTAAAAGCTTGTAGGAAAAAAAAAAAAAGGTCTAAAAGCAGTGGCTAGTGCTGCGCAGTTAGATGCAAGGGAAGGGAATAAAAAGGAACAGAAATTCGGGCTAAGAGGAATTTCCTAGTTTTCTTTTTCTCCCTCCCTCCCTCCCTTCTCCTCCTCCTCCTCCTCCTCCTCCTCCTCCTTCTTCTTCTCTCTCTCTCTCTCTCTCTCTCTCTCTCTCTCTCTCTCCTCCCTCTCTCTTTCTTTTTGACACAGACACACTTACTACATAACCTTGGCTGTCCTGGAACTCACTGTGTAGACCAGACTGGCCTCAAACTCAAGAGATCTGCCTGCCCCTGCCTTCCAGTGTTAGGATTAAAGGTGTGAGCGACTACACCTGGCCCTTAGTTTGCTTTCTATTGCTCTACTAAACCCCATGACTAAAAGCAGCTTGTGGAAGAAAGGGGTTTATTTGGCTTACACATCCCAGTCACAGTGCTCACTGAGGGATGCCAAAAGGCATGAACCTGGCGGCAGGAACTGAAGCAGAGACCAGAGAATAACATGGCTTACTGGCTGGCACCTCACAGCTCCCTCAGCTTGCTCTCTTACAGAACCCAGGACCACCTGCCCAGGGGCGGCACCTCCCACAGGCAGCTGAGCCCTCCCACATCAATCATTAATCAAGAAAATGCCCCACAGACTTGCCTACAAGCCATCTGATGCAGGCTTTTTCTGAACTGAGGTTGCCTTTTTCAGATGACTCTGGCTGGTGTAAAAACAACAAGAAGTAGCTTGGACCGGGTACAAGCAGGGTGTGGTAATTTGTAATTTCAGCCCTCGGGAGGCTGAGTCAAGAGGATTGTTGAGTTCTGGGTCAGCATGGGCTACATAATGAGATCTTGTCTCAAACAAACAAGGAAAAGGGAAAAAGAAGTCGGAGCCTAGGGTGCAGCTCAGTGCCAGAGTCCTTGCCTTGGGTCCCGTCATCAGTAAGTACCCCAAACAAACAAAACCAATAAAGAAATAACAGGCAATAGAGAATAGAAACAAACCCAAACGTCGGTTCTTCACATAAATACACACATTCACGAACCCCTTGATAGATCCCACATCAAGATAAGAGGAAGTACAAATTAAGAAAGAAAACGTGCTGATCGCTTTAGAGTGTGCAGAGAGCGAAACGATCATCAAAATGTCAAGAACAATTTCATGCCAAAATCAGCCTAAGTGATAATTCCTTGAATAACTCAACGTATTGAAACTGACAACAGAATATCCCAACAGCCCCGTGTATTAGACATACTCAACTGTTAAAATGGAAATGTAACGCCTTCTCACCAATGAAACTCTAGCTCCAGATGGCTTTGCTAGTGCATTTGAACGAAAGGCTTTCGGGAAACAAGGGGGCACATTTCTGACTCACATAGTATAAAGGTGTCTGAGGCATCAAAAAGACAAGCAGAAATTTAACATCCCACAGAAATATTGGTACAGAACACTTAATGTCAGCAAGTCAAATGGATGGGATGCTGTGCCATGAGCAAGTACAGTTTATTCCAAGAATTTAAACTTGGCTTAGTGTTTGACAATTAATATAAGCAATCACATTTACTGAATCAGGGGACACTCGCATGGTTATAAAATCATGGTATATGCATTTGAAAAAAAATTAAGAACAACCAGGATTTTAAAACAACCAACCAACCTTCGGGCTGGTGAGGGGGCTCAGAAGTTAAAAGCAACTGAGGCCCCTGCAGAGGACCAGAGTTTGGTTCCCAACACCCACACTGGGCAGCTCATAACTCCGTATAACTCCAGCCATGGAATCTGACACCCTCTTCTGACCTCTACGGGCATCTTGAACTCATGTGCGCACACACACACACACACACACACACACACACACACACACAAATAAAAATAAAACTCAAAGCAAACTGAGACTAGAAGAGACTTCCTATCATACTATTGATTATCAACTTGATGTGATCTAGAATCCCCATGAGAGAAGCTGCTGGGCATGCCTGTGAGGGATTTCTTAATTAGATTAATTGAGGTGGAAAGATCTACCCTGAATGGGTGGCACCATCCAGTGGCTGGGACTCAGATACAAGGCCGTCCAAGGGAAAAGCATTTGTTTCTTGCCTGTCTGCCTTGGCCTCTTGCTGGTGAGATCTGGCGTCATCCTCCACTGCTTTCTGAAGCCCGCTTCTTCAGCCTTCCAACCCAGACTGAACAGGGAATCCTCCAGGCCTTTGGCCCCAAACTGAGACTGCTGAGGCATCCAGCCTCAAGGACCGAGGTATTGGGTTCTCTAACGGGGAATGGGGGGTCCAGTCCCTTGATAGTCCCTTCCTGGGGAGAATCTACAACCAGCTGATAATTAATCTTTGATTTTATGAAATGAATCTATATACATGAAACTCCTTAGCCCATACACTTTATTATTCTGTATCAGTTCTCTCTCTCACAGCTTCTACTCTGCTCTCATGCCTAGCTCCTTTCTTGCCTGATTTCTCTCTACACTTATCTGCGGTCCCCTCTAAGTTCTATCTTAATTCTCTTACCTTAGTTCTGCTCCATCTAGGTTCTCATCCATCTAGTTCTTTCCCATCTCAGCTCCTCTCCCGTCTCCTTCTTCCTTATCTTGTTCTTCCCCATCTGGCTCTTCCTCATCTTCCATCTCGTTCCTCTGGTATTCTCTTCTAGCCCTTCAATCTAGTTCTTCCCCGTCTCAGCTCGTTCCTCTCCAGTTCTTACCCATCTAGTTCTTCCATTCTCTTTTCTCTTCTCTCCAAGTCTCTCAGGAATCCAGTTATAAACCCAAGCAATAGCAATCCTCTGGCCGAGCAAGGTCACCACGTTTGAATTCTTTTCATTTTTAAAAAGATTTTATTATTTATTTATGTATATGAGTACTTTATCTGCATTTACAACTTTATGCCAGAAGAGGGCATCAGATCCCACTAGAGATGGTTGTCAGCCATGGGAGTTGAACTCAGGACCTCTGGAAGAGCAGACAGTGCTCTTAACCACTGAGCCATCTGTCCAGCCCCCCCCCACCCCAGGTATGAATTCTTAGAGGGTCATAAAGGTAGGTAAGAATTTTCCTCAGGCAGTGACCACCAGGCTTTCTTTTACAACCCAAAAGGGGAGTGGTAAAGGAGGAGGTCAATAGAGAGCTAATGATCGGTTAGTATATCATGAAGGCAATTTATGTGCTCAATCTCTAGAAGTGGTTAGGTAAGAAATTAGGAGTCTACTAGTAAGGCTGTTAAGGAAGGAGGGTGTCACCCTAAACTGCATAAGAAATAAAGCTATCCTCCTGATCTAGGAGACAGGTGTTGTTTAGTTTGGCCTTGGATGCTTAAGTCTGTCCTTAGAGATTACAGAGGTATCTCTGATAAGGTACTTTCCTCCGTCTGGGGATGGACCTGGCCGGATGCTGCCAATGACGATAATTAGAGGAAGGCTTGAACTGGGGTTCTGGCTGTGCACAGCTGTCAGCGCACAAGGTTATCTAAATATTCCTTTAGTAGAGGGGAAATGGTGCCCCATAAATGATGGAAAAACTACAACAGCACACAAGAAACTCATAGCAGGAAACGGCTGATAATCAAAAGCCAAATATCACCAAGGCTCCTTGAGCCTCAGCTTGGCCTCTGGAAGGACCTTGGCTTCTTCCAGGTATTAGCTTTGTCATAATCAGCTGAAGTCCTACTTTATATATTTTTGCGGCTCGTGGCAGTTCTCAACCTGTCCCGTGTGAGACAGCCATTGTGTGACTACCCAGCCTGTATCTTGCAAGCCAATGTAATAAACCCCCTTTAAATATGCATCCGTTCTGTGCATTCCATTCCTCTAGAGAACCCTCGGCTACCACGACACTTACGGTGGCGTTATTGAAATGTTGTCACTTTAAATGAGAAACAAAACAAAAGACGCGGAGTCTCACCTCTTCCTTTCCATATTGGACTAGACATCCCACTGCTGTCGGAGACAAGAGCAGTGAGAGCCACAGAGATGAGGAGGGAGGTCGCAGGCAGGCGTGGTGGCACACACCCTTAATCCCAGCACTCGGGAGCAGCAGGGGGTGACCCCATCGTGAGTTCCAGGCCTGCCAGAGCTACAGATGAGAGTCTTGTCCCCCAAAACCAAAACAAATAGGAAGAAAGACAGAAAGAAAAAAGGAGGGCGGAGCCGGGCGTTGGTGGCGCACGCCTTTAATCCCAGCCCTCGGGAGGCAGAGGCAGGCGGATCTCTGTGAGTTCGAGGCCAGCCTGGGCTACCAAGTGAGCTCCAGGAAAGGCGCAAAGCTACACAGAGAAACCCTGTCTCGAAAAACCAAAAAAAAAAAAAAAAAAAAAAAAAAAAGGAGGGCGGTAAAAGGAGGGCGGTAGAAGCAGCTTGCAGATGCTGTTTGTGTTTGTGCTGAAGTGGGAAGATGTTAGACAGAGGCCTGTTACAATGGGAAGGAGGATTTGGTGGGTCTCAGCGCGCAAGCTGCATCAGGTAGGGGCTGATCAGGAAAGCGATGCCACGCAGAACTCTGAAAAGGAACAGTTGAGAACAGGCAGCTGTCTAGGTAGTATTCAATCTCTAATTGACGCCCTAAGGCTATGTGAGAGTCTCCGAGGCTAGAGCAATATGGAAGGAGACTCCCCTCCACCCAGTCGGGGTTCTGATCCCACGGGAGAAGGCATGGCTGCAGATCCAGATCCTAAAGATAATGCTGGTCAGGGATGGTCTCTAGTCTCCGTCAGTTACAGACAGCCAAGGCAGGGAAGGAGAGGGTGGGCAGGCAGGATTTGAGTTATATATGACATTTATTTATTTTTGAGACAGGGTGTCCTTATACAGCGCTGGTCAGCCTGGAGCACACTACGTAGACCAGGCTGGCCTCAAACTGACAGTCCCACCCCCTTGTGCCTCCCGAATACTGGGATTAAAGTGCCCAGCAATAAATATTTTAAAAACACACATGATGGCTGGGGATATAGCTCAATTGGTAGAGTGCTTCCCTAGCATGTACGACGCCATGGGTTCGATCACAGCACCACATAAACCAAGTGTGGTAGAAATACCTGCAGCGCCAGTACTCGGGAGGTAGAGGCAGGAGGATCAGAACAGGTTATCTTTAACTACATAGTGAGTTAGAGGCCAGCCTGGGCTATAGAAGACCCCGTCTCATGGGGAAAAAAAAGGGGGGGCAGAAACCATAGGAGCAAGTTCAGGTTGCACTGTTACCACGAGGCTCAACAGTCTACTCAGTGTGATGGTATCGTCCATATTAAAGGCGGGTCCTTCCTCTTTAGTTAATTCAGTCCAGCCACTTAGCTCCCAGGTCCCTTCCCTTTGTTACCATTTGTGCAGACTGTGCTGGGGAACCTTGATTGTCAACGTGATCTGGCTGAGAAGTGCCTTGGGGCTTAGTGAAGCTCAGCCCTGGGTGTGTCTGTGAAGGCGTCTGGAGAGCCATTTAACTATGGAAGTGAGTAGTGCCATGTTTGCATGTTTGGGGTGCTGGAGAGATAGCTCAGAGGTTAGGGGTGCTTACTGCTTTTGCGGAAGGCCTGGGTTCAGTTCCCAGCACCTATAAGGTGGCTCACAACTGCCTGGGACTCCATTTCCAGGGGATCTGATACCTCTTCTGACCTCCAAGGGCTCCTACACACATGTGGTGCACAGACATACACTCAAGCACACACACACACACACACACACACACACAAAATAAAACAACTAAATTTCAAATAAGTAAATTAATGAGTGCATGAATAAATATTAACCAAACAATTTAAAAAGGGGGGGGAGGGACTAGAGGAATAGTTAGTATAAGTCTCTTTCTCTCTGGCCCTCTCTCCACTCACCCTTTCTTCCTATGTCTCTTCTTCCTGGCCACTACGGTATGAACTGCTTTGCCCAGCCAGACCTCCCACCACCCACCATGATGAACTGAAACCTTAGAATCTATGGGCCAGGTTTCGCGCGCGCGCGCGAGCATTCTTCCTAACACACCGATAACCTCTCCTCTTCCCAACAGAGAAAGTGTAAAATGGGTTGTGAAGTCTAAAGAACCAACAGGCAGAGGCAGAGGTGGGCAGGACATGCGGAAGCAGCTGGGAAAGCTGCTGGGAGAGGAGGGCAATGGTCAAGGTCAAGTCTCGAGGCAACCTGAGGAGGCAGTGAGCAAGAGCGTGCAGAGCAGAGGTCCTGTGTGTGCAAGGGGCCTGCAGGGAGAGCATGCTTTGTGAACTGAGCTAGAGCGGGAGGTGGAGATGGTGGAGAGCAGCAGAAAGAGACCCAAAGAGAGCAGGGACAAGAGCCCTGTGGCCCTGGATGCTACAAGGAAGGCTGGGGAATGTCCAAGGACTTGAACTTTAGCTAAGCATACAGGGCACAGACCTGTTAGCAGTCGCCCCACCCACACCTGTTACTAGCTGGAAAGCAACTGCAACAGAGTAGGAACAGGTGGATGGTGGCATCTGTGGTCTAACTCTAGGTGACAGGACAGGGGGCTGGGGGTCAAGGGACAGAGACCTTGGAGCAGAAGGGAGATAGGTCCCATTCCACTTGTCTCAATGACACAGGTGACCGATTTACCAGAGATGAGTGTGGAGGTCATGGGAGTCGAGGGGGACTCGGGGTACCACTGGGGAAGGGGCCTATGCTGAATCTGAGATGTCCTCTAGTGATGTCAATCCAGGGTGGCTACCAGTGTAGACAGGAATTGAGGGGAACAGCTGTCCAAGGAGCTCTGGAGAGAGCAGAGGCTGGTGTAGATGGGAGGTCTCCAGCATATGGGGGTTAGGTGGGAGGGAACAGCCTGGAGTAGACATGGGACAGTCATTGTGGAGTGTCGATAGTAAGTCACGTGGGCTGCATGAGCAGGGACCCGCCAGAGCTGTGCAGAAGTCACTAGTGACTATGTAGATTGTCCTTGGGGGCAATGGGGTGGGGGGTGGGGTGGGCTACAGAACAGAAGAGATCTGGGGACTGGGAAGGAGGGTGTGAAGGCTGTTCAGGAGGCAGAAGGGTGGGGCGTGTGTAGGCAGGGCAGGCAGAGCTGAACTCCGGGCCCCCTCAAACGGTATGCTGCCCCCCAGAGCAATTGCACTAGGCCATGGCCACAGTGTACATACTTGGTGGGCTGTCTAGCCTTACAGTGCACACATGTGCGTATGTCTGGGGCGAGCGGCAGCGCACGCGTGCGTGCATGCATGCACATTTCTATCCCTAGCTCCACAGGCAGCATTCAACAGGCCCTCCTCCCGCCATAGCTGCAGGCATACAGGTGAACCCCGATCTCCAGGCTGAGTCAAGCTCCTTTGGAGGGTCTGGAGGTCATGCTGGTGGTCTGCCTTTCCACAAGCCTGCTTTCAAAGGAAACACTGAGGTGGTGGTGGGCTCCTGTGTCCAGGAGGCAAGATGAGTGGGTGAAGAGGTCAAGGTGAGAAGCCGGAGTGAGTGAGGTAGTTTCAGGGCTTCTCATAACAAGATGAATCTGCTACCTCCTGGAGCTGGGGTGGACACCAAAAGCTCTCCATTTCCTTTAGGGGTGGGTGGGGACACACGTGACCCTGACTTTTAGCCTTTTTTTTTTTTTT
>CABHPP010094024.1:2385-32365 GCA_902168425.1 Peromyscus attwateri
TGTGTGTGTGTGTGTGTGTGTGCGCGCGCACACGCTGAGACATCTTCCCAGTCCCAGGTTACTCTTTAAACATCTTTTTGCTTATTTTTTATTTCTCCACAGTGAATATGTATTACTTTACAACCATAACAATAATATTACCCCAAACTGAAAGGGCCATAACCGATATGCTTAGGTGTCCATCATCTCTTTTATATCTTTAGCATCACCCACTCTGAGGCGATTTGGAAGCTAGGTGGGACTTCTTCCAGTACAGGAGTGGAGTGTTGCTGACTCACATGGTGAGTCAAAGGCCGACGTGCACAAAACTCACAGCATGTGTGTGAGTGTGCTGGTGAACTTGCACCAGGATAGTCTTTCTGCAGGTTTGGAAAGGCTGAATAGCCACAAAGTGTGGGTCTGATCTAGCACCTTCCAGAAGGGCACCTTACATGGTCCAAGGGAGCCCGGCCTTCTCCACACCTGCTCCCTGAGGCAGAAACCGTCAGCAGGATGCATGCCATCATTATCAGACAAGCAGACCATGAGGATATTGAACCAGCATGTTAGCTCTGGTAGCATCTGAGGCCAGTTTCTATTCTAGAACATTCCAGTTCTGTTTGAAATCATACTGCCTGTTTTTGTTCTCTATCATTTTTGTTTAGAAATAAGGTAAATATTTTACTTTTTTAACTAAAAAAAAAGTCAACAGATTCCCAGCCTTAATTGGTTTTGGGGTTCGATGACATCATGATATATGTACAGCAATAATTTAATCAAAGGATCATAGTAATACTATATTTGTAACCCCCAGACTTGAGTGGCATTTACATGCTTAATATAATCAACAGCATGGCTCTTCATTAACGCTCAAAGAAACTGCAACTCAATTAGAGAATAAAATATTAAGATACACCCTTGGGACACACTATATATCATTTTGAAGTATGCTTACAATGCTTAGAGAGAAATCAGAAAACTTCTATTAAAATACAATTTTATTAGCTGCAAGTATCAACTATTGAGTGTACATACTGAAATCTAGGACCTTTAGTTAAAAAAAATACAAGAAAAAAAAGGGGGGGGTACTACTTGATCAGTGCCATTGTTTTAGCCCCAGTACAAAGCTCTGAAAACTTCTTCACATCTCTTGATCAATGAGAATACAAGATGTAGGCAATTTTAACATACTACCTGATAGTTCTTGTTCTAAATTAATACATTTTTAGAGAAATGGCAAGACTCTGCAGCAGTCCAGCAATAATGGTTTTCTCCAATTACCTTATGAAACAATAAATACATATATCAGTAACTTCTGAGGTTAAAAACTTGCAGAAATAACTGGAAAATCCAAACGACTGTATTAGTAAAGCCCTAGCTGTGCTCCTTGTTCTATTGGTTCTCATGGTTGCTGTAGCAGAAAACATCACAGGTTAGCACGTAAGGCCATCCATCACTTCACTTAAGTCAAAGGCTACTTACTGCCTCTCTTTCCTACATCCAGTACATTGCTTAGCTGAATTATAGTATGCCAATTAACTCTCCTGTTGCTCATCAAGGTGCAGAGTATTCTTACCTCACAGTAAAGGCCAAGACTTGTTCACGATTTCAGCGCACAGGACTTTACACGTGGCCCTGCTAGTATGAGGGCTTGGGCGAGGATCTGCTGAGAAGCAGAGTGAGAAACACAGCACCTCTCTCTCTCTGACCCCACCCACAGCAACAGTGATTCTGGAAACTGACTGGGCAGCACAATGAGTCCTCTCTGTGTGGAAGGAGAAGGGAGATGGGGGAACTAATTCATTATTGTCCCAGCTATATTTTTATTGGCAACTGTGCTCATTAGCACATGAATGATGCCTTTCCATACATGGGTAGGCTCAGAAAAATTATAAATTAATTCACACATAACTTCTCACAAACATGTTCAAATTGTTTATACTCTACTTCTCATAGCCGCTCTAATACTCTTAAATGGTGGCCCTTCTACTTTCCAGAAGAGACCCACACAGAATTCTGATTCCTCTATTACTCCTCTTCCATGCTCACAGATTAACAGTTATGTGCAATACTTCTATTTCTTTACATGCACAATTTCACACCTAAACATGGCCTCAAAGAGAAAACTTCATTCACTGAAATGAATACCCCTGACATGCAGAGTAGTGAGAAAGAGCCAATAATTTAAGGCAACCGTTGCTCTGCACTGAAATTGCTTTGAAACAATCTGGCAGATGGTACTTTTTTTTTTTTTTTATTATGTAGAAGTTTTCCTGGGGGAAAACACATCAAATTACTAAAAGAAAGAAAGAAAGGAAGGCTAAGTGGTCACACAGAATTAGCATCAGCTATACATCTCTGTCCTGGCTGCAGTGCTCCTCAGCCAAGCAAGGCAGCAGCTGGAATTTGCATATGTTATCAACCACCGACTGCCAATGACCGCATTAAGCCAAGGGAAGCTTACAAAATCATACAGCTAAGATACAACCATCTCATGTGTGTATTTATCAAATTATGTCTTCCTTATAGAGTTGTGTGGGTTCATCTTCTAGAAGGTTTTCATCGGTACAGCAGGAGACCTAACTTTCAGACACCACTGCTTCAGGTACCTACCTATTCCACAACACTTCCTGGCGACACCTTCCTCCGGTCTATTGCTACAAAATAACAAACCTTGACTTAGCAAGGGGACAATTAACACAGTCAAAGTACTTATGTACATACATGAGTATGTCACAATGAAACCTATTTTGTACAATAAATGTAACTGAAAAAAAAAAAAAACTCTGATTTGGTCCACTTTTCTTACAATTTCCCATACAATAAAATAATCAAGACAAACACTACCTTTACAGTCTTTGATGTTGCTGCAGAGAAAGAAAAAAAAACGTACAATTTAATTACAACAAATCCCCTGTCATTTAAGCCATACATCAGCTGATCTCTTTGAATATATGATTCTTATAAACAGGACTCAAGGGTATCAACAGCAAAGGTGCTAGATATTAATTGGGAGACCATTTCTTTTCCATTATGGCAACCAGTTTCATTCTCAAGCCAAGGCTTCCATAGTGTATCCTGCCCTGATTTCGAATGTGGCTAAGGAGCAACCCAGTTGCACAGTGGGGTGTGTGTGTGTGTGTGTGTGTGTGTTTTTGTGTGTACTCTGCCTGATCATCACAGGATAGCAGTGTGGATGTGGGAATGTGCTTTTCAGAAATCTAACAGAAGATACATATGTAATCACACCATCAGCAAGGAGGCCCAGATTTAAACAGGACACAGGCCCTAGGCTGGCAGACGAAAGTGGTAAAGGACAGAACTTTGTGCCCAGTGCCAGCTGAACTTGGTGGCAGGTTGTTAAAGAAGAGCAAGGGGGAGAGGAACAGAAACTATACAAGGGGTGGGGAGGGGAGAGAACCAAACCAACAGCGACCTAATGCTCCTAGCTAGCATCTGCCTTTTGACTCAGATAAAGAGATGGCTCTTTTCCAAGTTTTTCCTACTATTATGGTATCAGCTGCCTCTTGGACTCATTTGTAAGTGCTGACTGCCAACAGAACAAGACAAGATTTCTGTTAATAGTGAATGTGCGAGTACTTGAAATAATAGAGATCTCTTTATTTCTCCTACAAAGGCTACTTGGGTATTATTATTATTCCCGGCATGCATTTTAGGACTTGTAATTATGGCCAGGTACTATTTGGAAATATTAGAAATCTGAGGTTGAAAACTTGCTACCCTGATTCCTTAGCTTACCTTTACAATATATTTAAGTGAGGAAGAGCCTCAAACTAATTGGTGAGGGCTTGGTATTCTCTCTCCTAATGAATTTCTCTTGGCTGGCTCTTTTTAAAACAAAACATAGCTGTTAAACTAACATTCCTTACTGTAAAAATCCCATGAACCAAAGAGAAAAAAATATGCACACAGCCTTAAGAACTACTGTTTCTAAAGTATCTTCTGTCAAAAGTAAAAATAAATACGATGAATAATAAGAAGTGTCTAAAGTAAATCCCTCAGGAATGATTGGCTCAAACCCCAGAGAAGGAAACCCTCCATGGAATGCTGAGAAGTGCAGAGAACAGCGCTCCTGCCCCTACAATAAACACAAAGGCTGGACAATCTAAACAGTAACTTTCCTTGACTACATTCAAGAGCTGTGGAGGTAGAGAAACCACAAACCCTAATCCTAAAGTGGTACGTGGAACTTGCTTACCTCCTCAAATCCTGCTGCCAGTAAGAACCCAGAGAAAACCATGAGACGAGGGGCAAAGGCTGAAGAGTGGGCGAGCAAGAGATCCCAGAACCACCGGTGCTGAGACAGGGGAACCACATACGGACCCAGAAGAGAAACAGGAGGAAGTGTCCATCGCCTTAGTGACAAATGAAGAGATGGTCCGACAGTGTGTATCTAACTCCTCATGACTGCTGTGAAGGACACAACAGTATCTATGTCATATCTATGCTAAAACTGGCTAACTGGAATCGAACGAAGTCCTGATATAAGCGACAACATGTAGGAGACAGAGAATAGAGAGACATCTCAAATGCATCAGGAAGAAACAACCAGATAGAACGTACATTTCTTACAGTTTAGTGGGACTGGTGTCTGTGCTGGCGAGTTTTATGCCAACTTGATACAAGCTATACTCATTTGGGAAAAGAGAACCTCAAGTGAGAATACACCCAGACCTGGGCAACCCTGTCGGGTACTTCTTGATTGATTATTGATGTAGGTGGGACCAGCTCATTGTGGGCGGTGCTACCCCTGGCCTGCTGGTAAGAAAGCAGGGTGGGCAAGCCATGAGAAGCAAGCCAGTAAGCAGCGTTCTTCTATGGCCTCTGCTTAAGTTCCTGTCTCCAGGTTCCTGCCTTGAGTTCTTGCCCTGAATTTCTTTGACAACAGACTATGATATGGAATTGTAAGTTGAAATAAACCCTTTTCTTCCCAAGTTGTTTTTGTTCATGGTGTTTTTTAATCACAGCCACAAAAACCCTAGCTAAGACAGAAATTGGTACCAGGTTTATGGGATATTGCTGTGATTGACCTGATCATGTTTTGGGGAGGACTGTATTATGACTTTGGAACTTTGGGTTGGAAAAGCTATTGAATTCTGTCTCAGAGTTTAATGGGCTGTTCTGGGGGAGCCTAGAAGATAAGAATGCTGAAAGCATTGCAGACAATGGAGGTCTCACTTGTAAGGTTCCAGAGGGAGGTTTGAGAGTCCCTTAAAGACTCTATTGGGATCATTCAATATTTTGAATTAAGAATCTGTGGTTCTGGTCAGCTGGGGCGAAAGAATCAACTGTGATTAATAAGAGACCAAAACCCACTAAAGTGAAACCTCTGCCTTGCTGGAACAATCTGGTTGTCAGCTGTGGCTAGGCAATCAGCTGGGATTAAGAAGAGACCAGCATCACTGGAACAAAATCTTCTGCAAAGTGTTTCTCAGGACCGGCACACAGAAGCTGTGGTCCAGAGAGGTCCAAGACTGCATGTCAAGCTAACAGCCAAATTCGTTCTTGTATAAGAATCACCCACATGTAGCTGATTTTGGTGGCATGGAGCTGCAGGACTGAAGGAGTTATGGAGAACAGCTGAGACTTGGCACTGCAAGAGATCATGAGAGGCCATTGGTGAAGGTGCAGCCTCCTCGGTGGTAGTAGAAACCCCAGGATTGAACGGGCCTTGAACAGTAGTTGAGGCACGGCACCATGCCACAGGGACAGAGTTCTTGAAAAGAATGCAGGAGACACTATAGGCGGAGGTGCAGCCTAGCTGCAGTGGAGATCAACATTTTGGAGATGCCGGTAACACGGGACGACCACCAAGGACAGCAGCACCTGCAGCGTGAAGCCAGCCTGATTCCGTGAGACAAATGGCAGAGCTGGGGGGAAGCGGAGCCCTTTGGAGGCCAGAGGATTATGAGTGTGTCCCAGACTGTGCCCTGGTTCTTCCCTTGGAGGGAGAAATTATATAACCCACTTCTGATTTCACAGGAGCCTACGGTTAAGAGAATCTGTTATTTTATAGAGACTTTGGATATTTTAGAGAAACTGTGAAAGACACCTTGGATATTTATTTTAAAGAGGCTGAACTCTTAAATTGTTTGATTTTTTTTTTTTAAAGACCATGGGACTTTCATTTAAAAGTTACAGTGTTTTCGATTGTGATATTAATATTAACATGCCCAGTCTTGAGGACAAGTGTGTTTGTGTATTGACAAAAGGCCAATTGTGCTGGCTGGTTTTATGTCAACTTGATGTAAGTTAGAGTTATTTAGGAGGAGGGAACCTCAATTAAGAAAATACCCCCACCCAACTGGCCTATGGGAAAGCCTGTGGGGCATTTTCTAGATCCATGTGGGAGGGTCCAGCCTACTGTGGGTGGTGTCTTTCTGGGCTGCTACCTCCTGGGCTGTATAAGAAAGCAGGCCAAGCAAGCCACGTGGAGCAAGCCTGTAAGCAGCACCCCTCCATGACCTCAGCTTCAGATCCCACCTCCAGGTTCCTGTCCTGACATCCTCTGATGAAGGACTATGATTGTAAGCTGAAAGAAACCTGTTTCTCCCCAAGTTGCTTCTGTTTACGGTCTTTTATCACAGTAATAGAAATCCTAATACAGTCTCTCAGGGAAAAAAAAAAAAAAAACAGGAAAACTAGGGTGCAGTTTTTATACAACATTGGAAACTTCAAAAATTGGCTACAGGGCTGGTAAAATGGCTCGGTGTATAAAGTACCTATCACTCAAACCTAGGAACCTGCATTCCATCACTGTACCCACGGTGGGAGGACAGAGCCCACTCCTACAAGGTGCCTTTTGACCTCTACACATACACACACACACACACACACGCACGCACGCACGCACGCACGCACGCACGCACAAATAAAAACTGGTGAGTTTTGGATTGGATTACATGTTTGATGTTGGGGAATTGCTGATTTTCTTGGATGTGATAACAGTGCTGTGTATAAGTAGCAGGATGTCCTCTGTCCTTGGAGACACTCACCACAGCACTGGGAAGTAAAGTAACAGGATGTGTGCAAACTACTTTTACAAGCCTCAGCCAAGACAATGCTCCCATCTGCCTTCTCTCTGGCCCAAATACACTCACCCACAAAGTCTACACTTGCACAAGGCTGGGCAAACTGCGGGCTCCATTCTCATAGGAAGCCACCACGGCAATGTTGTACTTGCTTGACCACAGAATTTTACTTTCAATGAATGTTCTAAATAGCATATGGAACTAATTTCAAGAAAACTGATCCAAGGAAACTTCCTGAAGTAGTAACAGATAACAGCAAAAATTCTGCCCTTGTAGACGGCTTACATTAATTCCAATTTTGTTTCCTTAAAATACTTTATCACTGTTTTATTAAGATACAAAGGAGATATTTTAAAAGGGTTTTTTTTATTTAAAAAATTTTTTTTCCTACGGGAAAATTCTTGATTTTTTTTTAAAATTGGTATAAAATGTTGATCATATGGTACACAGGGTTTTGTACCCTACTTTTCTCATTTAATACTATCATAATCAAACTTTTTGCCACTACATTTTTCAATAATGTTGCTTTTAACATGTACATGTTCCCATGGTACAAGGAAACTATAAATGATTTAGTCTTCATTCAGATTATTGTACAAATTTCAACTTTATGATATAAATTATGGAAAAAAGTAGATATACAAATTTTGGACTATTATCTCTTTAGGAAGACAGACTCCTCTTTAGGAAATAACTGAGCACAAGACTTGCTCGACCCTTTCCCACATGCTTTCAGGAAGTCAGACAACTGACACCCTCACCAGCAGTATGTGGAAACTGTTACAACCACCATTAAATGTGGGTGAGATTTAGAAGCATAACTCTGCTAACACACACCACATTGGTGTCTGATACACAATGGTTATTTTTTTTAATTATATGTTCAAATAGTTTTCTTTTTTATTGATATGGGTTGGTGTTAATTACTGTGTTACATGAGTTCTTTACATGTTAATGACAGTCTCTGTCAAATGTTTTATGTGAATATCCATTGTTCTTCTCTTACTTTTCATTGCTTTTCTCTTTAGAAAAGATGATACCTAAAAATAACAACCGTTCGCCTATCTTACTGTTTATATTTTCTTTCTTGAATACATCATTTTTGCATTTCATTCAATTAGTTTGGAATTGAGTATATTATGTGTTCAGGCTCAAACCTGATTCTTCCTTTTAAGCAACTTAATTTTCAATGAGCATTCCTCTAACAATGTATTTCACTGGTGTCCTGGTCCTGGAAGGTGCTCACTGTTACACAGAGTGTCACACGAGGTCACAGGGGTCTCAGATCCAGATGGACCCTTTGAAGGACCAATGTCAAATACCAGGCACTATTGTGACTTTTCTGAGAACGGAAAGAAGAAGAAAAACCTTTAAATTCAGAAAATACTCTTGTGAGTGAATGGGGAAAGGAGGGGGACCTTCGGGCTTTGTGGAGAAACAGGGGTGAGGTGAAGAGAGCAACTGGGCAGGGCGAGTGCCTGCATCAGTCTCTCACACTGGGAGGCACACCACAAAGGTGCTTGGACTCAAAGTGTGGGTCCTATCTACCTACACCAAGTGACTGGTTCATGCAGATGCAGAAACCAAACCCTTGGCCTCAAAACAATCCCAGGCTCTTCTCATCAGGCCAATCTTAGTAGTGTCTGGCAGGAAGAACAACAACAAACTTGGAAAAATAAAATCACTTTCCCTGAAACGTTTTACAAATGAGATAATAAAACATTTTAAGAAATATTTAATAGAAGAAAATTTGAAGTTATTTCTCTTGCTGCCCAGCATAGTGCTCCTTTCCGAGTTGTCTTCACAACTGTGTTTCAGACAACTGGATGAAGCCTGGTCAAGTATGGAGGTGAGTGCCTTTAATGGAGAAGGATCAGGAGCTCAAGGCCAGCCTGGGCTACATGAGATCCTGTCGAAAAAGAGGGACATGGCTCAGTGGTGAAGAGCACTGGCTACTCTTGCAGAGGAGCCTGGTTTGATTCCAGCACCCACATGGTGACTCATAATCATCTACTATAACGCCAGCTTCAGGGTACCTGACACCTTCTTCTGGCCTCAGTGGGCATGGCATACATGTGGTGTACAGACATACATGCAGGCAAAACACCCATACAGGTAAAATAAACAAAATCTTTAAAAAATATATAGGATTATATATATATGATTATATATATAAAAAATATATGAAACCTCTGAAGGTAACATGTATCTGATTTTTCTGCTCATTACTAAATACTTAGATATTTTTGTTTATTTTCTGTTACATATTAGTTATGTTTATAGTAGCTTAGTAACTACTAAAGATTTTCAAATGAAACATTCTCTAAGGCTGACTCTAAATTTCCTTTTCTGATGCACAAAACGTAGGACCTTTTCTCTGTAGTTACATTCAAGTCTCTCAAACCACTCCAAAACAGCCAGGCCCACCAGAGGATGCTCCCAGCCATACATCCCCTGCATACTTGTCTCTGAGAGACACAGAAGGCAATTACTGGAGAAAGCCACTCTCTCTCTCTCTGAGCAACACCTGCTATAGTTTGGATCTGACATCAGGTATCCTCCCCAAAGGCTCAGGTGTTGAAGGCGCTGTCGCCAGCGGGGTGAATAACTCATAACTGAATGAGCTCCCGGGAGGTGGAGTCTTATTAGGTGAGACAGGTCACTGGCAGTCTGTTTCTGAAGGACCTGTCTTGTTCTGGGCCTCTTCTTATCTATTGATCTCTGGTTCTCAGCAGCCAAGGAATGAGCAGCCTGAAACAAACTCCCGCCATGATGGTCTGCATCATCTCGGGCTCAGAACAATGGATCCAGCAAACCTGGACGGAAGTGTCTGAAACCACATTTAAAGCATTCCTCTCTTAGGCACTGTGCCAGTGGTGGAAAACTAAAACAACAACTTTGCTGCTGACACCTTTACAACTGGGGGGAAGGTAGGGGTTGGAGGGGGGGGACCCAAGAAATGAAACTTCACAAAAGGGTGCCTATCCACTTGTGAGTGATCCTTTCTCTTACCCCATTTAACCTGGGAACTTTCTAGACCCAATGTTCATACTCTGACTCAGCTTGTTTGAGTTTTCCTGTAACCTTTTATCATTTTTTTGAAGCCTTGCTACTGGTAGACATTTTATAAAAAAAAAACAGATGCTAATAACCCAGTGTTGCCCCCTCAGAAACATAACTATTGACCTATTCTATCATGCAGTCATTCTGTGGCTCCTGGGATTTATCTGGTCAGTGTGGAAGGGGATGGAGATTAGCTATTCACTCTATGCACATGAGCCCTGCTCTGCCTTGCTCATCCACACTACATCATAACACTACATCATAACTAGCCATATACACAGGAGTATCCCTGAGGATTCATTACAACACTGCTTCTGGGGCTCTTTTCCAGGTTTCAGGGTTGTGCCACCAAATCATGCTTCTAGAGTTTGTCACTCTAGATCAGTGATTTCTTTCTTTTCTTTTCTTTCTTTTTTGGTTTTTTGAGACAAGGTTTCTTTGTGTAGTTTTGGCCCCTGTCCTGGGACTCGCTCTGTAGACCAGGCTGGCCTTGAACTCATAGAGATCTGCCTGGCTCTGCCTCCCGAGTGCTGGGATTAAAGGCGTGTGCCACCGCCGCCCGACTTAGATCAGTGATTTCTAAAAATGGCTGGGTTCCCCTTTGCACTTCTGAGAGACAGTCCATTTCCCCTCGCTGTTGAGTTGACTTGCCCTTGTAACATGCTTTGGTAACATAAGACCACGGCCTGTCAGCCACTTTGCTTGTTTGTACACTCCGTCTTTGGAAGCCTTGTAATGAGCCTGGGCAAACCTGCTGAATGGGAACTCATAGATGGGTTCACGAGGCTATTGTGGGATGCTCCAAACTGATCCCTGCAGCTTGCCAGCCAAAAGCAAGGCATTCTGGCCCTGCTGATCCATGCACTCTTAAAGCAAGAAATGTCTACCGTTGTCAGCCACCAACTTCAGAGTGACTTGTTATACAATGATAGAGTACCAATATATCATAGCTCTGATACTGTGCACCCCAGAAATACCAATTTCTCCCTTTTCTCCAGCCTCCTGCTACTCTACAGTGTGGGATCTTATTTCTTCAATTTATTACAGCACACTATCTCTATGTAAACTGCCATTGACAACATTGCCCTCCTTAAACTCAAGGGCAACACTATGACACTTCGTGTGTTCTCATCGCTGAGCAGCATCTGGCCATTGCTCGGCTCTTGTTTGCAGAAGGCTACTTCCAGATTCCCAAAACACAGCTCACATCGCACCCCCACACGCAATCCTACCAGAACTGGTTCCGGTTACAGTTAGTGCTGTGACCCAACATCCGACAACCTGAGGGAGGAGAATTTATCCCTGATGCTTCAGAATTAACTTCAGTTATTATGTTGAGAGGTTCTGAAAAATCCATTAATACCAACAGGGAGGACGTGCTCATTCCAACTTACAGTTGAGGCGATACAGCCCCAGGCGGGGAAAGCCTAGCACAATGGTAAGGTGGCTGGTCACACTGTGTCCAAGGTCAGGAAACAGAAATACATGAATTCTGGTGTCCAACCTGCTTTCTCCATTTATTCAGCCCAGAAACCCAGTCCGTGGGAGGTTTAAACTTTCCTGGGAACACCTTCATAGACAAACAGAGGTACCATGGAAATTTAAAATCTACTCTTTGACGACTGAGATCAACCACCGCAGCAACATTCCACCGAGGCTGTTTAACCACAGGACTCCGGCCCCAGCCCAGCTTCTCAGTGCTCAGTTCAAAAGCGAGGGCTGGCATGAACATACTCCTTAGTTCTCTGTTTGCAACAACACTCGGAGCAGCTGTCAAGAATGCCTTTGACATCTCTGCAAATTCTACAGATTCCTGACACCCCACCGTCTCTGCCTCTGTGAAGATCTAAGGACACTCCCCGATCTTCTCACCCCCAGCACCCACTTAGCCTCTCCTGGGTACTTGAAATTATGGTTACTTGTGCAGCTGGATATGCAGCATAAATACACTTCATAAAATATTGTGAAGCTTTTCAGGGCAGATCCTTGATGTTATCATTACTCATGCAGGAAGTGGTATCAACGAAGTCCACACACAACCAGAGACAGTGAAGTTTTCCAGAACGGGTCCCATCTTCTACCTCTATGTTCACTCTGTACCTACACAGTACCCTTTGAGAAGTACAAGTAGTATAAATTCTACTGAGTCAATGGCTGTTTTTTAGTAACTTATGCTAGGGCAATAATGAGGATATCTACACCCAACTTCAGAAGCCAAACCCAGAGCAAAGACAGCAAAATAGGTAGAGTGATGCTTAGATAGCAGTCTGTAAAAGAATCTTTTGAAAAATGTGTTCAAACTACAAAATCCCAGGCTCTGCCCCTGGAGAGATTGATTCAGTAGGATTCAAACCTGAGTCCACTTGGTTCCAAGGACAATCTGTGGGGATGTTTGTGGCCAAGACTGGTATATGGTAATAAGTGCCTACTTTACAGTCATGAATACCAAAGTTAACCTTTCTCATGTACTTAATTTAATTTTTTTAAGTTTCTTGACTTCAATGTTAAGGCACAAAGCACAGCAGGCCTATAAAAAGAACACTTAACAATGCATCCAGTCTGGCACCTTGGGAGCTTAGGCTGTGGGACAACGGCATCACATCCCATTCTTTGAGATCACAATCTGCCCAGGTTTTTCCACCTATATACCCTTTTTATAAACTATTCAAGGCTTAATTTGCTACAAATAGTCCTTTTTCAGACCACCTTGCCACGAGGCTGGTTTTAAAATAACTGAAGGGTGCAAGGCTCTTACCTCGGTCCCAGAGGCTGGCTCTTAATGCTCTTTCCAGCTGCTCCTCCTCGCTCAGTCCTGCTGTGTAGACATCATAGTTCCTATGAGTTTCTTCATAGGCCCCTGGTCTGCCATCTGGGTAGTGATTCTGATATCCAGAGGGGCCTGTGGGCACAATCAGAAGGTTACAGACCCCAGGAATGGCTTTTGCTTCAGAATTCCGGCTTTGTATATGCAAAGACAAGCATATAATTCATGTCACTATTTTGAGTGTAATAATAGTCTTGTAATTAAAAAAAGATGACATACAGAGAAAAGTTCCACAAGAGTGGTCAATGATGATCCTGTCACTGCTGCAGCCACAGTTCAGAACACAGACCTGAACATGAATGAGATGTTACATGCTAAAGAGAAAAAGGAACAGTAACTTAGAAGGCAGCTGGAGGTGCAGAGAAGAGACTGGCTTTACGGAGTCTATTTGTCAGCTTAGAGCTGTTGACCATCCCCCTGCCTCAGAGTGTTTCCTGTGAAGGTCTGACTTGAGTGGGAAGAATGGTGGGGCGTAGCGGAGAAAGTTTTACCTTCTTGTGGCTCCACCCAATCAGAGACAACCAATGTTTCACACCTATACCACAGAGCGCCCATGCTGAGTATTCTATTTCAAAAACTAATAACAAGATTGAGACGGATAAGCCACTTTCTCTGATTGTAACTGCACTTCCAACTAATAGCACTTTCCAAAAATCGGTACTCAATAGAAACAAGAGAGGACATGCCCATTAAATAACAATTTCCACACTAAACAGACACCAATTAATAAAAGACGGTAGTGGAACAAAGTTTGCTTTTGCAAAATAATTCCATCAGACTTTTGTCAGTTTGAACCTCACTCGTCCTTGTGCTTTCTTTAGCTGTCAATGGTTACAGAATTAGTTTGAAGGGACTTTTCTCTCTAGGTAACAGTCTGGCATAATGGCAGAAGTTACCTTCTGCTCCATGCTCCCCCTATCCTGTTGTCACCACATTCTTTGAAGGGGACGTTTCTAGTCTTAATTAATGCACTTGGTTGTTAATGAAACTCTGTAAGCTACGGTATCATGCATCTCTATATCATCCTACACAGTGCATGGACGGGTACCAACTTTACTGCAGAAAAGCACAGAACTTGGTTGAGCGAAATTTCACGTTCAGGCATTTGATCACTGGGACTCAATCTATTTTGAAATTTATTTTTGAACGTCTTATTAAAATACTTCGTTATGTATGATTTTTTTTAGAAAAAAATTGAATTCAGTTTTTGATGACCACACATAGGATTCCTTATAGCATTTTCATAGGCGCTTAGTTTCAGCTGACCCTTGCCCTCTTTACCTCTCACCTCCTTGTCCTCTATATTCAAGACTGAAAGGGGAATTTTCATATCTAGCAAAAACATTCAGCAATTTAGAATCCTTAATTCCATTAAATAATAAAATCACAATAAAACATGCCAGCTTCGATTGATAACTCAATAACTACACATCGATATCTGTGTCGTCTGTCACTAGTCCGTGGAGTTGGGACCTTTGCAAAGTAATGCAGATTAGACAGGGTTATTAGGACACGACTTCCAGGATGCTGTCAGTGGCTATCTGAGAGGAAGAAGTGAGTCCTGAACTCACTTGTTCTGTCTCCATGATGGAGCAAGCAGTCCGGACCAGATCCTAGCACATGTTCAATATCCCAAACTTCAGAAACATGGGCTAAATAAACTCTATTCTTTATGGATTACCCACTTCGTTTGGTTATACAAACGGAAAAAAAAATACTGACAAACGATTAGTGTAAAATTTACCAATTCAGTTTTCCAGTATATGCATGTAGTTGTACCATCATCACCATAAATAATTAAAAATATTTTCATAATTCCTTCAAAGAAATGTATCCCCTTTAGCTAACACCCCCTCAGCTTCATATCCCTCCCAGTTCTAAGTAATCACTAATCTACTTTCTAACTCTATAGAAATGTCTCTTCTGCATAAATCATATACATAGAGGCACCTAGTGTTGTTTTGTGTCTGGTACACTTTACCCAGCATGTTCTCAAGATTCCTGACTATTGTGACATGGGCCAGTATTTCATTCCTTCATATGGTCAAATAGTATCTCTGTAGACAGCTGAGCTACAGCTTATCTACACAACAGCTGACGGGCATTGACTTCTGCCTTTGTGTGTATGTATGTACACGCATTGTGGGCACACGTGTAGGTCAGAGGTTGGCTTTGGGTGTCTTTCTCAATCACTCCCCATCCTTTTGTTGCTGTTGTTTTATCTTTTATTGTTATTGTTTTGAGATGGGTCTCTCATTGAATGGTCTCTCACTGAACCATCATGAGATGGTCTCTCATTGAATGTCAGTTTGGCTAGACTGGCCAAAGAATGATCCTTTAGGATCCACCTGTTTCTATCCCCAAGCACCAAGGTCACATGTGGATGTCATCACACCTGGCTTTCATGTGAATGCTGAGGATCCGAACTCAGGTTCCTAGGCTTGTGTAGCAAGCAGCTTACCCGTATAGCTGTCACCCCCAGCCCTATATCCACCTTTCAAATATTCTGAATAATGTTGCTATAAACAATTGTGGGCAAGTGCATATGTGAACTCACATCTGTGTTTCTGTTGAGTGTGCATCTAAAAGCGTAAGTGCTGGTCTGACTATAGTTTTGTTTAAATCTTTTAGGAACCACCAGAACGTTTTCCAAAGTGGATGCACCACTTTACAGTCCCACACGCAGCGTATGAGGGTTCTGGCTCCAGTACACCTGTACCAACCCTTGCTATTCTCTATCTTTTTAAATTTAGCTATAGCTGTTGTAGTGGTGTGATAGCTCTTCTTGGCTGTCAACTTGAGTACAACTGTAATTAACTAAGACCCAAATGACTGGGCACACCTGTGAGGGATTTTTTTCTCAATTAAATCATCTGAAGTGAAGAAGCCGACTTCTAATGTGGATCATTGAGGTGCGAAGACAAACCTTTCATCTGGACCACACCTTCTGCTGGCAGCCTTACAAGGGCGTGGAGGAAGGGGGCTCGCCTTTTGCTTGCTTGTTTTGCTCTGGATAATAAGCCCATTCCTTCACTGTCATTAGAGCCAACTTCTTCAGGATTCTGGCATCTACTGAAGACCAGCTGAGACATCCAGCCTCATGGACTGAACGACTACTGGATTCTTGGGCTTCCATTCATAGGCAGCCATTGTTGGACTAGTCTGTAAGCCATAGCCTGTAAGTCATTCTAATAAATCCCATATATATATATATGTGTGTGTATATATATCCATATATATTATATATATATGGGGAGAAAGAGAGATAGAGAGAGAGAGAGAGAGAGAGAGAGAGAGAGAGAGAGAGAGAGAGAGATTGAGACTGAGATTCATTCTACAGCTTCTGTTCTTCTACAGAACCCTGACTATTATAAGCAGGTACATGGTTGCTATCTCACTATCTTGTTTTTGTGACTGGGTCTCACCAGTTACTCAGGCTGGCCCTGAAGTCATTATGTAGCCCAGGCTGGCCTTGAACTTTTGAAACTCATGCTTCTGTCTCCTAAGTGCAGGAACGTACCACTGTTCCCATCCCTTTTACTGTACAGATTCAATAATCAATGGTGTTGAGCATCCTTTTATGGATTGATCAGCCATTTGCATATCTTCTTTGGAGAAATGTCTACGTAGATACTTTAACTGACTGTTCTCATATTCTACTGGCTTGGTTCTATTTTGTTGAATTTCCTTAACACAATAAACAAAAATGATCACTGGAAGAAACCTTAAGTGAAACTTCCTAGAACTTGGTGGGCAATTATGAAGGCTTTGCTAACAATGCAGTAAACACCACAGAATAGTTATTGAGTTCTGCCAATAGGCCCATTTCTATATTCTCTCTTACATGTCCAGGTCAGAACAGTATCATGAATGATTTTCAAAACAGGAGAAGAAAAGCAAAAATTTCTAAATCCTCACAGTGGTTTATGACCAACTTGGGAACAGAACACAGTTTTAAAGATGGATGCTCTCTTCAATCTGTTCTTTACTCAATGGAACCATCAGAAAAACTCAGGCTCCCTGATGTGCTAGGGACACTCTTAGCATGCTTCCTATCTGAAGAGTAAGGGAGAATGAGCTAGAATTACGGATCTTGCTTGTTTATTTATTTATTTAATTTTTTAAATACTCTTCACCAAACGCCAAGCACTGCAGAGGACAGCAGTGGTCAAGCCAAACCAGCCAACTCACTTCACAGAGCCTAAGTGAAAGGTGCAGCCACTTCACAACACTAACAGAATATTTGTGGGTATTCAGTCACTGAATATAGCATAATATTTCAACAGTCCCTAAGTGGTGGAACTACCCAATTCTCTGAGAACGCTAATTATTTTATTGCAAGGCAAAAACCATATTGGGTTATTTTCCCAAATGGCTCATTATCACTTTTAAAGCCCCGTGAAATGTCTGTGCTATAGAAGGGCTAAGCAGCAATCCTGCCTACCCCACCTCACAGCACTCAGCTGATTTGAAACTCAAATGACCCGAAGCCCTGCAGCATTGCCATGTGCGGATACTAAATACGTGCCTTCAGAGTCTTAGTGGCATGGATGTTAATTGTAGTGATCTTCGGTAACATTTTCTTGATACAGAAAAATATTTTTCTACGTGTTATTTCTTTGTTAAAAACAGCCCAGCAATGTTTTGATGAAATAAAGCCAACAGCTCTGATCATATGGACATTATAAAATCTTAACTTGACACTAGTCAGACAAAACCGTGGGGGACAAAGAATGAGGAAATCTTCTGTGACGGTGCCTTCGGTCAAAAGGACTGGTGTGGTTTAAAGATTCTGTATCATCAATCACAAATCACCAGCAAGACCAAAAAACGCCATCAATATCTATTATGATAATGGGTCCTTGAGAAACAAAACTTTTCAACAGCTGTTCTTCTAATGGCCCAATCAGATGTTTTAAAGTTTTCATAATGAACAAGGGCAGAGGAATCTAATACGTAGGATAAGTCTAAATTATGTCTTGTGATACATACTTTTTAAGTTATATACTTTGGCTTTGTAGTTATAAAAAAAAAAAAAAAGCTCTCTGGCTATCATTACTCTGCTAACTGCTCCGCCTGTTCCTTATACACATTCCAGGATTCCACAGCAAAGAGATGAAGAAAAACGACACAGATTAGAAAAATTGATAACAGCTTTTACAACATCCGTTAGTTTCTTTGACCTCTAAGGAGTTTCCCAGCTGAAGGTGGCCATGTTAAGAACAAATCACTACTTGCAAGAGATACATATGCTCGCATCAAAGTTGCTTAGATGACCATTAGCCTGGCCACCTGGGCCCTCTGCAGTGCTGTCTTTGAAGAAATCCGATCACTCCAGTTGAAGGAATAGAAATATGTTAATCTTACAGGACATCAAAAAGGAAGGTTAAAAAAGTTTGGATTTCTGCCTTGCATTCTCCAGTCTGTGTGTCTGCTGTGCCAATGCCTCTCACAGATGAAGGGAGAAAGGAGCAAAGGAGAGGGTTTCCTTCTCTGTCTTCAAAGAAGATAAGTAAATGTGGCAAGGAGAGGGATGAGGGGCTGGGGGAAGGAGAAAGGGGGAAGAGAGAGAGGGAGGGAGAGAGAGACAGAAAGAGAGAGAGACAGAGAGAGAGTGAGTTACTATGTTTCCCAAAGTTCAGTTGTTAGAGTGTGTACGGATCTCACATCCCCACGAAACCGGAAAGCAGGGGCAATGAATCACTGACTTGCATCCTGGTCCCAGACCTGCCCTTAGCTACCTGTCAATGTGACCAAATTACCCAGCCTTCCTAAGCTTAGTTTCCCAGCTGTCAGGCAAAATGTTAGGACCAGGAAGTCCATGACAAGCCACGTCTGTGCACAAGTGTGGTAGTGCTAGTTCTTTTACCCAGAAGGCTCCTGGTGTGGTGTGGTGTGGTGTGGTGTGTGTGTGTGTGTGTGTGTGTGTGTGTGTGTGTGTGTAGGCCAGAGGACAACCTCAGGTGTCATTCCTTCTCAAAGTGCTGTGTTTTGGACACGGTGTCCCAGTGGTTTGGGGTTTGCTAAGCAGGCTAGGCTGGCTGGTCAGAGAGCCCCCAGGATCCGCCGGTTTGTGCCTCCTTGGTGCTGGGGTTACAGGTATATGCCACTGTACCTGTTACTTATTTATTTTTTAAACCTGGGTTCCGGGGATCAAACCCAGGTCCTTACACTTGTGCAGCAAGAACTTCTCTTGACAGAGCTCTCTTCCCATACTCCGCTGTTATTTCCTGTGGAGATTCACAGAAGTAAACCATCAGAGAAGCCTCTTTCCCTCTAACAACTTCCAACTGCGAGCTGCCTTGTCCTCTGCCTCCTGGAGGGTATGAGTCAACAAGATGTGAGGCACCACAATGGAAGGCAGAACTATGATGGTTTTCCTGACCAGCTCGGTTCCTCCCAGTCACATTGGCCAGGAAGACTTCTCTTCTACTTTACTCACTGTGAACTGGTTCCTACAAAGGACAACCAAAGTGCTCTTCAAGGGACTATAGTTATCAGCTCTGTCCATAAAGGCTGATCAATCACACCATCTCAGTTCAGCTGTTAACTGTTGTAGAGCATTAATTTAAGATGGGCTACATTTGTTTATGCTGTGGAACATTTGTTTAATGATGCAAAGATGTGCTGCATTCTTTTATGTTGCATTTGTTTAACTCTGTTACTGTGCCTGTCTAAAACACCTGCTTGGTCTAATAAAGAGCCAAATGGCCATTAGTGAGGCAGGAGAAAGGATAGGCGGGGATGGCAGGCAGAGAGAATAAATAGAAGGAGAAATATGGGAAGAAGAGATCAAGGAACTAGAGAAGGAGTGAGAAGAGAAGGGGCCAGCCACCCAGCCACCCAGCCAGCCCAAAATAAGAAGGAAAGAAAAGATATACAGAAATAAAGAAAGGTAAAAGCCCAGGGGCAAAATGTAGATGGGATAATTTAAGTTAAGGAAAGCTGGCTAGAAACAAGCCAAGCTAGGGCCAGGCATTTATAATAATAAGCCTCCATGTGTGTGATTTATTTGGGAGCTGGGTGGAAGGCTCTCAAAGAGCAAAGAGCCAAAAAGGTAAAGTGTAAAAAAAGAAAAAAAAATAGATAATCATCACCTTGTCCAGATCAAGCAGAGGTGAAAGCCTCACAAACACACAGCACCTTCTTGAGGCAGAGACAGAAGAACTCTTATCTATGGTCCCCAAGCCCAAGGTCCCAGTCATATAAGGCCATAGCCCATCACCTGAGAAATTGTGTGTGTAGCGGGGAAGGGGGAAGTTCCCAGTCCTCCCCTTCTGACCCATTATCTGGGTAAATTTTAGGCTACTCAGGTGACTCACACATGATGCAATCCAGGATTGATGGCAGCCATGAGCCATGGCTTGAGAACTATGGAGAACACAGAGCCTGGTTAGTTCTAAGACTGTTGTACTATGGATTTAATCATCAGGACCTTCGTAGCACATTCTGGACAATCCCCAACAGGCCACTTCTGCTTCTGCTTCCTCTCCCTGGGAAGTTCTCTCCGTAATCACTTTCCTTAACTTCTGGTCACCTGTCATGCCCTACCACTCCACCTCCTCTGGACAGCCTCATGTACAGCCACGCTGTTCCTCCTTTCCCAGGGCACTGATCCCCACCTCCACATCAAGACTCCTGTCTGGACTTCTGCTTAGAAGGAAGAGAAGGGGATGGGTGAGCCCATCTGTGGAAATCTAGTAGCAGAGTGGAGAAAACCATCCTCAGACATTGTGTAATAGGTAATACAGGATAATAAAGGCACTGTCCAGGCTAGAGTGCTGTGAAGAGAGAAGAGCAGGGCAGAGCATGTTCCCTGGGCGTAGGAGTCTTCCAGGAGAGAGCTACAGGAGGAGTAGGTAAAAATTCAACAAATGCTATCCATCTATACCACATCATGGCTTAGCTTTTATCATCACCTAATTAGTGTGATGGGCTCTTTTGTTTAATCTTCTCAAATATACCCACTCCTATATACCCACCTCTAAACACCCATGCCTATATATCAACCTCTAAATACCCATGCCTATATACCAACCTCTAAACACACACCCCTAAACACCCATGCCTATATACCCACCTCTATATACCCATTCCTACATAAGCACCCCTCCACTATAAACTCTGAGAGACTGCTATTTTTTTCTCTTACAGTGTCCATAACAACACTCTGCAATGTGATCTTCTGGATGAAAGTCTGTGAGTTAATAAAGTTGTATGGAGTTCAGGCGGTGGTGGTGCACGCCTTTAGTCCCAGCACCCAGGAGGCAGAGGCAGGTGGATCTATGAGTCTGAGGCCAGTCTGACCTACACACAGAGTTCCAGGACAGGCTCTGAAGCTACGTAGAGAAACCCTGTCTTGAAAAACAAAACAAACAAACAAACAAAGAAACAAAAAAACAACAAAAAAATGAAACCTAAAAAAACAAAAAAAATGATATATGGGAAAATAAACCCAAAGCAATATATTACACACACACATGCATGTGCATATGTGTACATATATATATACTACATGCACATAGTGTTAGTTTTTTCATCTCTCTGGCAAATACCTGAGAGAGCACCTTCACAGGATGAAGGAGTCATTTTGACCCATGGTTTCAGTCCATGTCTGCTTGTCCCTATTGCTGTGGGCCTGTGGGAAGACAGAGCCTGAAATCATCACAGAGAGGGGGCAGTGGGGCTGAAATGCTCACTTCATGGAGGCCAGGATGGAGAGAGAGAGAGAGAGAGAGAGAGAGAGAGAGAGAGAGAGAGAGAGAGAATATGCCTGTCACAGTGGGTGGGCTTTGTTCTTCTTCCTTTTATTTCAGGGGGTCTTTAGCCTACTGGATATCATCACACTTATCAAAAAAAGGTTGTGTCCCTTCAGTTAATTGACTATGAAAATTACCTCACAGACGTGCCCAGATGTGCCCTTTATTGAACTTTTAGGCAGCTCTCAATTTAGTCAGACTGACAATCAAGATCAACCATCAGATATGTATTAAGAACAATTCTTTGTACCTATTAAAGGCCTAAGTAAGCCAGGATTCAAAATAAAACAAAACCAACGAAACTATAACCTATGGTCTGAAACCGACACATGGTTTATTTTCCTAAGATTTTTGGGCGCATAGTCATTGTCCAATTGTTTATGAACTGTCAATGCCTGCTCTTATGATACAAGAAAGGGCTGGCTAGTTAGAACAGAGCCAAATGGGCAATAAAGGCTTCAGTGTCTAAAACCTTAGCTATTTGGCACTTCATCCAAAAGGCTGCCAGCCTCAAATCTAATCTCTGGCCATTACTAAATGCAATGACTATAAAGTATATGCTGTGGATACATGTTGTAGCAGTCCAAGTTAGGATGTCAGCTCTGGTTCTGGTGAATATTCTCTTGTATGATATTTTGTGTTCTGACAAAGCTTGCCTAGAGATCAGAGGGCAGAGCTGGACACTAGTTAACCGTAGAGGCCAGGCAGTAGTGGCTTACACCTTTAATCCCAGCACTTGAGAGGAGGAAGCAGGAAGATTAGGAGTTCAAGGCCACCCTGGACTACACAAGATTGAACCAGTCTAAAAGAGAAACAGAACCGGGCAGCGGTGGTGCATGCCTTTGTTCTCAGCACATGGGAGGCTCAAGCCTTTGATCCCAGTACATGTGAAACTCATACCTTTAATCCCAGCACTAGGGAGGTGGAGAAAGGATGTTGGGCCCCCATTTGGTCTGAGGATTTCTAGAGGTAAGAAGTCTCTGGTGGCTGGCTACTCTGCTTTTGTGATTTTTCAGCTTTTGCTCATATCTGACTCCAGGTATTTGTTAAGACTAATTAGGATTGTGTATTCTCTTTTGGTTGCTGACTGCCACCAACTATATTCTCAAATAGCAGGAGACCAGGGAGTTCTTAGAGTCCTTCTCATGTGGGTGCTAACAAGGACATTACCTTATGGTGATTTGATTTCATACCAAAGGCCCCACTTCTAAATACTGTCATGATAGGGGCTAGGATTTCAACATATGCATCTAAAGGGAGATATGTACAGTCTATTGCATTAAGACACCCAGGCCCTATTACTGCATGCCCCCCCAAAAGTCCTAAATATTATTGTGTATGCATCCATGTTCTCCTCTCATGCAGGAGTTGAATCTTCGATTGTATCAGTTAACGGTATTAAGAGCCTAGAAGTTTAATCTGTGTTGGAGATAGGACCTTTGCAAGTCAACCACCTTAGTTATCGGGGTAGATCATCATCCAATCCTATGGCTTTATAAGACACACACACAAAATCACGTATGTCCCTGTCTCTGGCAAATGTGATGCTATGTGCTGCCGCAGGACTCTTTGTATATCAGGGCAAGGTAGAGCCTCGAAGAATATGTAGATGGGATAGACAGTGTGGAACTGTATCCCTGTGACCAATCCAAAAACTCTGCCAGTGTGAGTCTTGGGTGTCTTGGGGGTAACATGCACCTTATTGTACATGAGAGGCCTTACACTTATCAGACAACTGTTTCATGCCTGAGTTAGCATCTTTCCCAACATCCCACCTGATGCATCCTGCTTTACCCCAACTCATTCAGTGTCCAGGAAGAGTCAAGGTTCAACTGTGTGCCATGTGAGCTATTCCATATCCAAATCTAATGCTATCTTAAAGCATCTCCATGCTACTGAATTCTGCAGTTTTTCAAGACAAGCTAAGCTGTATTAAATGACATGAACTTACCTGCACTATTAAAGTAGTACTGCTGTCCTGGATACCCAACACTGGAGGAAAAAGGGCCTAAATACAAAGGAAACAACATTTTAATAGCTAGTGGTCATAAGGTTTTAACAGCTCATCTCCAACAATTATGCAGTGTGCAGTTCTTCCTGAAAAAGCCCAGGGTCACTTTAAATGATTTCTAAACAACTGTAAAAACAAACTTCATTTGTTTGGAGCCAACCTTTTAAGGATCTCTCTCTCTCTCTCTCTCTCTCTCTCTCTCTCTCTCTCTCTCTCTCTTTCTCTCTCTGTGTGTGTGTGTAGGTGGGTGTCAGTGAAACCCTAATTTACATGCACTGTGGTTCCTTAAAGGTTCTAGGTGACTTCAGCTGATGTTTGCTTTTTAGGGCACCAGGCTTGGGCTCTGAAGCCAATATAAAAAGACAGACATGCAGCTGGGTGGTGTTGGTGCACGCCTTTAATCCCAGCACTCAGGAGGCAGAGCCAGGAGGATCTCTGTGAGTTCAAGACCAGCCTGGTCTACAGAGTGAGTTCAAGGCCAACCTGGGCTACCAAGTGAGTTCCAGGAAAGACGCAAAGCTACACAGAGAAACCCTGTCTCAAAAAACAAAACAAACAAAAAAAGAAAAAAAACAAAGACAGACATGCTGTGGTGGGAAAAAGCCTTCTCCCAACAGTTAAGAGACCCTACCCTTACTAAGGGACTTTCTCTGGCATGGTGAAGCAGACAGAAAGAGGTCCGGGCACACTCCCAGAATGGCCCACTTCTTTCACGAAGCACAACACAGCAGGAGCTACATCCTTGGCCATTTCCTACAAGTTCCTGTGTCATTTCAGGTCTAGGCTCACTATACATCCTTTTTTCTGCTTTCATCAGAAAACAGTCTGCAGGCTGTTTTTCAAACTTAATTTTCTTCTGTGTAACTTTAAAAAAAAAAAAAAAAGAAAGAAAGATTGATGTAAAAATGTCTGCCCAGAAAACAGATACGGTCTTAAGGAAGGTTAAAAAAAAAAAAGTTTAAAAGTTATAATGGTCGGGGAAATCCTTTTTAAAAATTAAACCAATCATGTCTCAATTTTTTAGTTTGTCTGCAGAGAGCCTTAAGAACCACTAAATCTTAAGACCCAGAAAAGTGGATCAAGAAAATGCACTCTCCCCCTTTATCAGTATTCATGACCAGAGAGACACTGTCCTGCTGAGCTGGGAATGTGATAGAGCCTGGCACTGTTAGCAGAGGTGGCTCCTGTTGCCTCCTCCAGGCACACACAAGCTACGGTAACAGGCAAATGCACAGAAATGGGAATCTGTGTAGATGCAGCACAGCCTGTAAAAATCACCCCGAAGTGAACACAACCTGCCAGTAAGGGCTGCAGAGCAGGGCTCAGAAAGCTTTCAAACGCCATGAATATTATATGGTTCCCAAGAACAACAGTCATCGGTGCAAACTGTGAAAACAAATTATTTATGGTTCAAGAAAAGGTAAAATAGTCTCAGAAGAGTTCCCATGAATAAAAGATGAAATATTAGAATGCACATGGTCTATAAAACAAGTGTTTGCAAAATAGTTGCCTTACAAGTCAAAATCAGTACAGTATTTTATATTAAAGGGTCTAAATGCATTCACTACTAAATAAAACATTTTCATTGAACATCAATTTAGAGGAAGGGGAAAGCAAAGAAAAAAACAGCAAAGAAAATAAAAAGCAGGAACCAAACCTCAAGAGATAAATTACATGGCTTGACTTCCCATGAATGTATTGTCTTGCCCACCAAGGACCTGGTGGTCAATCTGAACTCTTCAAATTACTGGCCCTGTCCTCCAGTCTAGCCTTGGTTTCCTTCTGTAACCTTGCCGGGCATGTCTATTAATTCAAGGAATGTTACAGAAAAATACATTATTGTAAACTCACGTTTGGAGGAAAATTGCAGTTTTCTGTGAATGCATTAGGGCTGAGGGTAAAAGTCTATAGCAGCATTCGTTCCTTAAGAACAGCCCAGAATTGAAATTTGGGTTGGTATTCTCCTTTGCGGAGCAGTGTGAGGACCTGTGATGGCTGTCTTGTTAGCTCTTGGTTTAAAGAGAAATCTGAGTACATCAGGAGATTTCCAAAGTGACCCCCAAGGAATCTTGGGGCTGCTTCTGTGCACACGAAAAATGAAGGTGAGCTTCTAACTGCTGCAAGGCCAGGCACCTTGTTCTGTACCTGCACATGTCTCCATGACTTTCTTCAGAGGCCCCTGAGTGTACATCAGTCCAACAAGGATGCCGGCCAGATGCCCAGCGAAGGAAGTCCTAAAAGGGAAGGAGAGCCTTAGTGAGTGTTTGTTCCTTTGCTGATTAGAGACATTCTGTCTTCTCAATAGCCCAGGCCGTGCCAATTAGACACAATCTGCATGCTTTGTTCCACGCTGAGCCTTTTATGCTGAGCAGCATTTAACTCAGTCCAAAGAACAACATTTCCTACCTTAAAACACAAAACAAAACAAAACAAAATCAACAATAAAGAACAGGACAATGAATAATAACGTCCACATATTTAAAATGCATGGCCCTTCCTTAACTGAACCAAATCTGTTTGTTTCTCCACAATGGATGTCTTCTGTCAAGACAAGCCACTAAATTACTTCCAGTTCTTCCCTGAACCTCTCTCTTATCATCACAAAATATCGATGAAATCAGTTTTCTCTGCTCAGCATTAAGTCTGGACTGCCCAGCCATTGTGAGGGACGGCGTCTATCCATGTTCCCAGCACAGCAGGCAGCTGTGTGTTTATTCACGACTAACTAGTAGAGCAATCAGCCACCAAAACTCAGGACAGGTGCCCCATACACTGCTTCCTCCATTTGTTTTCATAAAGATCTTTTTGCCACTCAGCTAAAACAACAGTTAAGAGACTTCAAGCTTGGAAGACAGGTTGGGCATTGAATGTCTCTACTCTCATGGAGTTACCATGGAAGTATGGCAATCACTTATAAAATATATTTTCAGATAAACACATCTATCAAGACAGTATTTCTAGTAGTATTTCTAGAGGCCTATGGCACTTCCAGGTTGGTTGTGGGCTGGGGACTATGTCTGTGGAGTTCACTCAATCCAAGTTCAAGGATTACTAGGGATTTATTGAGCTGTATATTTTACCACCGAGATGGCTGAGTTTCTCCTGTCAGGTACCTGATGGATTGTCAGCTGGCCAGCACCATCTGAACACAGGAGTGCGCACATACCCCTTCACACTAAACTGGCGTTTTCTCAGGTCTCACTTCCATGCAGTTGGTGAGCTCCAGCTTGTGAGGTTTGTCACACCCAGCGCAGCTTCTGTACCCCTTCCCACCATAGCTATGCATGTCCTTATGAGTTCCCAACTAAACTATTTGGAAAAGTCCAGCACTGGGTACAAGGTGAGCACCAGATGCATACATGTTGAATAAGCAAAAGAAAATCAGCTAATATGCTGCCTGGAACTTGCTCTCCAATGACTCCCACAAGCAGTATTCAGTCAGAGTGCAAGCTCTGTTACTGCCTTCCTCTGACATCTACTAGCTTACTTACAGAACACCAAGCATGGGCTTGCCTCCAGTTCCTGCCGTGTTCATCTCTTCCCTTTAGCCCCAGGACCCACCACACTCATCTCCACACATCCAAACACTCCCTGTGACCTGCAGTCCAAGCTTGACTGCACCTCTGTCGGAAGCCATGGAGTCCCTCCTCCACTGCCTGCCCTTGGGCTGTTCCTTCTGTCTCACTGTAGCAAATACCCATCTACACGCGTTGGATAGGAGGAGTATCATCTTCATCAGTAATCTACCTCATGGGATTTAAAACCTGACAATAAAAATATGGGATTGAAGTCAGCAGTGGTGGCGCATGCCTTTAATCCCAGCACTTGGGAGGCAGAGGCGGGCGGATCTCTGTGAGTTGGAGGCCAGCCTGGTCTAAAGAGTGAGTTCCAGGACAAGCTCCAAAAATTCACAGAGAAAACTTGTCTCGCAAAAGAAAAGAAAAGAAAAGAAAAGGATTGTTTCAGTATTTTCCATGTTGTGGGAAGGACAGTAGGAACTGGGCTTTTTGTTAGGGTCCCCCCCTACCCTCGATCATGTTACTCTCTATTCAACCATCATCAACAACAACAACACACACACACAGCTCCACCTGGTTAGAAATGAGCAAGCGGTAGTTTAAAGGAACAAAACGCTTTGATTTAAAAAGAAATTGACTTCAATTTAACCAAAAAGAACTTTATTTTTAAAGAATCAGTAATTTTGAAACCTTTTAAACCAAGCTTCATGGTGAATCAGATAGATGTAAAACGGAAGGAAGTTTCAATTTAAAATCCAACCTAATAGACAATTAATCTTAAATCTCATTTACAGTTTGGAGCATAATACAGTCAAATGAATTCCTTATCTTTCTAATGGGTTTTCAGAAGCTTGAGTTCTAAGCTAATTGCTCTGATATAATTAAAATAGCAAAGTGGCCACACCACATCCTCCACCGACCCTGAGCAGTGGCACAAAGCTCCAGCCACAGGAAAATCAGCTATTGTTATTACTTCATTTATGCGTGAAAGAAGTGTTCATTTTTAAAACAAAAAGAAAAGATACGATCTTAATCAGAACTGATATCTCATACCACACACCATGGGGGAGTTCCCCACAGAAAAAGGAATATAGCTTGTTTTAAAGAGTGCTGTGACTCTTCCTGGGAGTTGGTAACCATTCCCTAGAATGCCTCTCTTTAAGATTCAGGTGTCCTGAGTACGAGACTGAGCTGGGAGGTTACCTTTCAGAACAGAAGGTAGTTTTGGACTATTTGGGGGAAGACAGGATAACTTTCTAATGGACCTCTTTGAAAACACGAAGTGTATGACTGTCTTAGTAATTGTCCTCAGTGCTGAGACAAAACACCTGACCGAAGCAACTGAAGGAAGGCTTTATTTCTGCTCACACCTTGAGGAAACAGCAGGACCTTGAGATGACTGGTCACACTGTACCCACAGTCAGGAGTAGGATGGTTAAGGTGGGTCTTCCTACCTCAATTAACCTAACCGAGATAACCCTTCACAAGCAGGCTTGTCTCCGGGTTGAGTCTAGACCCTGTGAAGTTGATCATCAATATGAACCCATCATCATTCTGCCTCTTGTCAACTTGACGCTCAAACGCGTTACTTTTCAATCATAACTGTCCTCCTCTTGTCCCTTAGATCGCGGCCATTTCATACTACAGGATAGTCTTTTGATTCCAACACTGAAACTCCAGGCAATCTCTCGTCTGGGAGCCTCCATAAAGTAAAAACAAGTGTCACACTTCCAATACACAGCGGCACAGGGCACACATCCATCCCCCTTACTGCTGTGTTCTCAGAACACGGGAAGAACACTACCAGAATATCACACAAATGGCCTCAAGCCAGTGCCAAATAGAATCCTTGTTCCACTCCGAAACCTCCTGGGCTGGGTCTCCACTGCACACATTTCTCTTCAACATCCTTGTATTTCAAGTGACCACCAAAATGGTCCATTTTAAGCTCTGTTTATAGTACCCAAGGCTTTTCTAAGCCCCAAACCAAAATCTTCCACAGTCCTTCAAACAAGTTCCAAAGGCCTGGGCTTATTCACAGCAAGGGATCCACTTATCCATATCAGTTTCCATATTAGTTACTTTTCCTACCACTGTGGTTAAAACACCAGACAAAAATCCCTTAAAATGGAAGGACTTACTTTGCCTTAGTTTTGAGGGTACAGTCCACTATGGCTCCAGAAATCACATTGACAGCCTGAAGCAGTTGGTTGCGCTGTATCCACAGACAAGAGCAGACAGTCATGAACTCTGGTGCTCAGCTTCCTTCTGTTTTATTAACTTCAAGACCCCAGCCCAGTTAACAAGGGTCTTCCTACCTAAACTAACCTGATCTAGACAATCCCTCACAAGTATTCCCAAAGGCTAACTGAATCTAAACAGTCCCTCACAGGCGTGTCCAGAGCTTATCTTCTAGATGAGCTGAGATCCTGTCAATGTGCCAGCCAGTACAAACTATCCACAATGACTACAATTGTAAATGCTCAACAGAAACTTTGATCTCAAGGTTAACTATTTGTTTTCAGCTATACATGGAAATTGACATCAACGACCTGGACTGGAAGCAATTGATTACAAGCGGAAGCATCTCAGAGACTAGCCTTGTGCCCAGATGGTTGTACAATACACTGAGAAAACACTGTCTCATATCTATAATCTCAAAATTTGGGAGCCAGACACAGGAGGATGGCCATGAGTTCCAGGCCAGCCTGGGCTACATATAGCAAGTCTCAGACCATCCTAGGCTAAAAAGTGATATATATATATATATATAT
>CABHPP010094024.1:32465-49382 GCA_902168425.1 Peromyscus attwateri
TGTGTGTGTGTGTGTGTGTGTGTGTATTTAGTAATCAAATTATTGCAAAAGGCAGCCATTTATGCAAAGTACTTGAGTTTATTAATTGTCCAAATTTTTTGTCTTGTTGCAATGGTATCATTCACTTCTGGGTTCTTTCCTCCTTGCTAAAATGTAACTTTTAGCAATTCTTTCAGCTATTGTTTGAAAACGAAAATGAATCCTCTTAGTGTCTGGGTGTCCTAAAAGGTCATTATTCTACTGCTGCTGATACTAACTGGAGGCAGCCACCTCCTCCATGTACCATCTGTCTTTTCTCCCAGCTTTTAAGGTCTTCTCTTTACCCTGGACATGTGGTCACAACACCACCACCATTCTAGTTTCACATCTGGTTTATAATTTGCTATGCTTTTTGATAGATGACCCTCTCATGTGTGTCTATAGTCAAAAAAATTCCCAGCCACGGCCATTTTGAGATATGGAGCTGTTGTTTACTTGTTGACGCCTATTTACATGGGTATGTGAGGAAAAAAAACACAAAATAAAGACAAAAAGTTACAATCAGTATCACCACATATGACTTACTAGAATAATGATGGTGGAAAGGCAACTTCTGAGCAAAATTAAGATTGAGATAATACAGATTTCAGTTATGTAAATGATATGCAGATAGCATTAAGACCAACATGTTCTTTCCTATGGAGGGAGTCACCATGAACTGACTGTCACCTTTTAAGAGGATGTCTGTAAGGGAGAGCTACATTGTTATGTAAAAGCACTCCTATTCTCATGTGCCACTGTTAAAGTATCAAAAGCTGGAGCTGTAATTGAAAGCTGTCAAGCTATAAAGGTCCTCCTCTGCTACACGGCAAATGCTCCCCACAGTTGATGAGTGTCCTCTCCAGCACGGCTCAGAAAGCAGACACTGTATTACTACAGACAGCATCTCACAGTGTGAGCAGAGCCGATGACCTCATTAAGGATAGGGGCTGCTAGAGACACAGCGTTGAACAAGATAAGAGAAGATGTAAGGGAAGGGGTCTAAGCACTTGCCATAATTTCTTCCTGTAAAAGCTATTAACACCAGTTGGGGACTGAGCCGATCAGAAGCTCTGGGGCTTGGGGAACTGAATAAATGGTCTGGAGTTAGCAGTGCAGGTACGACACAGAGTGAGCATTTCTGACAGTTCTGAATATTAATGCCACAGGAGAATATTTTACTGTTTCTTCCCCAGATAAACTGTCCCTAAATGGCCTGTTTTCTGTTCTTGATGTGTTCCCTGACCACTTAACCAGCATGCAATTTTGGCCATGGAATGTGGGAAAGACTTCGTCTGTAAATAGCTTTACCATGCCTCCCCACCCCCTTTGCCATCACAGGTACAGCATCCTTTTTGATACTCTCCAAAGGCAGGAGCTATAGACCTGCGCTATTTTTTTTTAACACGATGCCAACTGCAGACATGGGACTGGCAACAGACTACTACTAAGGACTTCTGCGCTTGAGGGCATATCAAATGATATCTGCATAGAAATTAGGGAAAGCAGAGGGGAGACTACTTGGGGGGTAGAGCATGGAGGGGATGAAAGGAAAAATGGGGTTAAAATGAGTAAAGTCTGTTAACATACTGTAGTTTGTATAGGAATGGCCCCTAGAGACGCATATATTTGAATGCCTGTTCACTAGGAAGTGGCACTATTGGGAGGTGTGGCCTTGTTGGAGGAAGTGCATCGCTGGGGGTGGGCTTTGAGGTTTTAGAAGCTCAAGCCAGGCCAAGTGTCTGTCTCTTCCTGCTGCCTGCAGATCCAGATCCAGAGCTCTTGGTTCCTTCTCCAGGACCATGTCTGCCTGAGAGTCATGCTCCCTGCCATGATGATAATGGACTAAACCTCTGAACCTGCAAGCCAGCCCCAATTAAATGTTTTCTTTTAAAGACTTGTGGTCAAGGTGTCTCTTCACAGCAACAGAAACCCTAACACAATATATGTGTACAAAACCATCATAATAAACCTTTAGGGCCGGGCGTTGGTGGCGCATGCCTTTAATCCCAGCACTCGGGAGGCAGAGGCAGGCGGATCTCTGTGAGTTCGAGGCCAGCCTGGGCTACCAAGTAAGCTCCAGGAAAGGCGCAAAGCTACACAGAGAAATAAAAAAAAATAAAAAAAATAAACCTTTAGTATGTTGACTTAATAATAGTAATAATAATAATAATAATAATAATAATAATAATAATAATAAGAAGAAGAAGAAGAAGAAGAAGAAGAAGAAGAAGAAATGGGGGTCCTGCAAAGGCAGAGAAACCTTTCCAAGAGGGTAGATGACACTTGGCAACTTCCTGGCTATCAATTCCACCTGCCTACACCAGGAACAGGATTTCTTAAGCTGGGTCAATAAAAAATGATTCATTTACTCAAATATTTATTGACTGATTACCATATAAAGAAGATAACAGTCCCTATTTCCTGAAGCTTATAATCTACTGAGGCAGACAGGAAGACAAATGGAAGGGCAGGAAGGCAGAGAGACACAGAAATCATAAGTTGTAAGTGTAAAAAAGCAGTTTACTTTCCATGGAGTGGTGTGGGGTGATTCCTCAAGTATCATTTAAAGTGACTGTAGGATTTGGAGCTGGCACCCTCAGAGGTAGTATACTGGATAGTTTTTAAACAAATGCTTCCCTAAGAATGGGCTATAGGGAAGCCTGTAGGGCATTTTCTTAATTAGTGGTTGATGTGGTACCACCCACAATGGGCTGGTGGTCCTGGGTTCTCTAAGAAAGCAGACTGAGCAAGGCACGAGGAGCAATCTAGTAAGCAGCACTCCTCTATGGCTGCTGCATTAGCTCCTGCCTACAGGTTCCTGCCCAGTTTGAGTTCCTGCCTTGGCTTCCCTCAGTGGACTTTGACTCAGGATATGTAAGTCAGATAAATCCTTTTCTCCTCAGGTTGCTTTTGGTCCTGTGTGGTGATATATTGTGTACCCCAATAAAACTTATCTGGGGATCAGAGGACAGAGTCAGCCACTAGATTAGACATAGGGGCCAGGCAGTGGTGGCACACACCTTTAATCCCAGTACTGGGAAGCACACATGCCTTTAAGGCCAGGAAGTGATGTCAGGGCAGAGAAAGGAATATAAGGTGTGAGGAAACAGAAACTCACACTCTTGAGGCTGAGGATTTCATAGAGGTAACAACGTGGCTGACCTGTTCTGCTTCTCTATCTTTCAGCTTTCACCTCAATATCTGGCTATTATTTCTATTAATAAGACTGTTTAGCATTCGTGTTACAGTCCTGCTTTGGAGGTAGAATGAAAGCACTTGCTAATGAATTCATTATAGAAAGTGAGGAAAAGGAGATAGCTAGGCTTCTGAGTTGTGTGATAATTGAGTGATGGACCCACTAACAGAGATGGGGGAGACTAGAAAAAGCAAATGGAAGGATGCAGGACCACTGGAGAGCTCTGCTTTAAAATGTTCATTGAGATGCCTGGGAGACAACTAAACCCAGATGTCCAGTATTTAGTGTGGGAGGCCAGCTCCCACCTTTTCAAGGGTTCTCATGAGGAGGAGAGAGGGATAAGAAAATATTAGATAGAAAGATAGTGAAGAGGAGAAAGACAGAAACACAGGATAGCTTCGGGAGGACCTGGCTCAATACCCAATGCCCTTTTCTGTTTATTCAGAAGGGCTTTTTATAACAAAGCAAAGGGGTAGGGCAAAAGACCTCCCCCTTGCTAGATCAAAGCACACCGCACAGTCAAGTGTAGACCTTCCAAACACATGGTAACCATGCCCGTGGTCAAATCATTCCCTTTACAGCCCTGCTGGATAAAGTAAGCTCAGATTCTTGGACCCTGAGTAAATTCTAACTAGGAAACCTCTGTGGGTTTCCATAATATAGCAGGATGCTGGTTGGTGAACTGGAAATTCATGATTCAAAATATTGCTCCCAGTTCCATCTTATTCCACTCTTAGAATATCTGTGAACCATTGTGTTTTTAAGTGCACCATGTAACACTATAAAACATATCATATATATGTATATATATACATATATATATATATAAACACATGTATAAAAATAAGACTTTAAGGAAATACATAAAAACAGTAATACAATGGGGGCTGGTGACTTTGCCCTGTTTTTCAGATGTTTTATGATAGTATTTTGGTAGTTGTGTTATTTCAAGAGATGAAAAGGCAGGAGAAGCTGAGCAAGGCTCTCTGTTTAAGAAGTGACTCTCATTAATGTGGTAGATAAATCTTTCAGATACTTTTGTTGTCAGGGTAGGTTCTAAGAACACCTTCCTCCATTTCTAAACAATGCTCTAAATCAAAACCATAATGACTCAATTTGTACTCTTACTGAATATCTTTAGAATCTGTGTTGTTTCCCAATCTCCTTCAAAGCAAAACGGAAAGCTGTGGCAAACAAGTGAAACTGTGTGCAAAATAAACCAATCTCTAACAGAAGTTAAATATCAGTGAATTCTGCAAATGACCCTTCAGTTCTATCCTATCCAGACACTTCCCCTGGCCAGACACATCCTTGATTTCTCTCCCCCATCTTCATGTCTGATGCTGAGAAGACCCCGCTTGTTAATAAACTTGCCATCTGCCGGTGACAGACAGACAGGCAGGTAGGCAGGCAGACAGTCAGACAGACAGACAGACACACACACACACACACACACACACACACACACACACACCACACCCTGCTTCTGGGGCAAAGCAGTAAACTGACAGTAGGCTCAGGACCCGTAGCAGGCATCTTATGCGGCCTCCTCTGACATTTCCAGAGTCCATACAACCTTGCTTTGCTCTCTGACTGGACTGATTCAAGCTGCCCTCCTCGGCTGAAGATGCACAGACTACAGTGTGACAAACATGGCTGCCTATGATGCAAACCAATACTCATCTCCCAAGCCTGTGGTAGCTCCTTGGTGTAGCTAGAGTAGAATGTGTCCAGGTTTGGGGACCCTTGTTGTGTGTTTATCCTCTCCGTCCTTCTCTTGCCAGTCCCCACCCCTTCACTGGCCCACACTCAAGACTACACCTTCACACCTCAGGATTTGGCATGCTCCCTTCCCTTTGCCTCTCATCCTGACCAACCAACCCCCACAAAGTCCTGGGCCTGCAGTGTCCTCCATGCTCTTGAAAGACTCTGGGGTTTCCTGTGCTGTCAACCTGTCTGTCATCACCCTGCATCTGAAACACTGTATAACACGGCTACAGTCAATGCTCCCTATAACCCAAATATCTAGAAATGGTCCCTTATTTTCTTAAGATGAAATTTATAAATAACACTCGACATGCATATACTTTTTCAAGTTCAGTTATACACTCACAATCACAACTCAACGTAACATCCTCCCTGTAAAAATATGAAAAATAAAAAGTAACATGATAATCGATATGAATTATAAATGTTCCAGCAAAGGACTACCAAGAGACACATAGGGCAAGCCTTCTCTTTCACCTATTTTTGGAACCTAAATGAAAGTGGGAATAACAAACACAGGTTGTTTTCCAGCAGGGTTTTCTGTGACTCTAGCATCACATGTTAGTTTCAATGGTGACATGACTTCATATGAAAGTAAATAACTCTTGAAACCAAAGAGAGCACAGTACCATTTTCATCCAATTTATATTTAAAATTCAGTTTACAATTTTCATGGAAAAGTCATTATATATCTAATCTATGCCCAAAATGTTCTCCGTATTTACATTAAAGGCTCAATTAAGGTTTTGGCTCAAGTAATCATAAATCGGTTTTTCACCTGTACAAGTCCCTCAACAGAACATATGTGTGGGGGTATGAGTGTGCACATGCATGCACACACATGGGACCATTCTTGTAGGGGGCTATCCTACAAGCTGTAAGACGGGTAGTACCTTTGGCCCCACCACAAGAAATGCCAATAGCTCCCCTACTAATTACTATGACAACTAAAAACAACCCTATACATTTTCAAAACCTCCCATTCCAATGGAAAACATGGGCTGACCACCTGGAATATGCTTATTAAATGTTTGTTTCATTGATGACCTTTGATCATGAGACCTCACAAAATTTTCTTTTCAAAGCATTTCCCATGTGAATTTACTGTGCACAAATTCCTAGGATTCCGAGTAAAGCTACAACATATTGAACTGATAGACAGAAAACTTCCCCCTACAACTGAAATGCACATGGGGAATGGGAATGTTTGAAAGAGGCTATGATCACTTCCATACCGTACTCTGGTAGAGTAAACTGGACTTGGCACGTGAAAATGTTCTGCCATCTGCTATCACTACAGACAGAAACGCTTCTGGAGCCCACATGCCTGAGTATTTTCCCATCACCTCCAGAAAGTAAATAAAAAATGAAAGAGAAGTAAGACTGTTTATAGCCTGATCTTCGAATTTGCTACTGTGATGAAGTAAACATAATGTTCTCATGAGCTCAGCCCTTTGAAGGTATTTTCAGAACTAGCAATGACTGGCCCTTTGGTACCTGTGTTTGCTACAGCTGCAGGAAGAGGCTGACATCTATTATTGGGAGTTCAGGACGAAGGGGCAACACAGACAGATTCAACAGTGAGGCTGTGGCAACGACGTCTGCATTTCCACGGTACACATGGTAACATGTGGAGTAGGCTCCCTTTCTCAGGTCCACATCCTGATCTGTTGATTCTCAGCCCTGGCTGCACATATGAATCTCATGAAGAGGTTTCCAAAGTTACTTGGGCCTTGATATTGTTTTGTTTGTAATTTTTGGTGTTGTTTTTACTCCCCTGGGTGATTCTAGTGTATTAAAGATTGCTACCTTAACCCCCAATTCTAAATGCTATGGCTAGGTATCAACTGATTTATTAGACCAGTAAAGAAAATATTTTTAAGGGTGGGCAAGACTCTGCAGTTCATAAATTACCACACAGAAATGACACTTGTGTCTCTTCCTGCTAAGTTGGTCTTACTGAATGTATTGTGTTGTTACATGAGAGTAGGTACAACTTGGCAAATGCAAGTAAGGAAACATGAACTTACTTCAAAAGATTTACAAGTTCTTTGGGCTTATAAAAACCCAATAAGAGGCTAGACAGATGGCTCTGTGGTTAAGAGAATTTTTGCTTTTGCAGAGACTCAGGTTCAGTTGCTAGCACTTACATAGTGGCTCACAACCAGCTATGACTCCAGTCCCAGGACCTCCAATGTCCTCTTCTGATCTCCATGGGCACTATATACATGTGGTACAAACATGTAAACATGCAGGCAAACACTCATCCACATAAAACAAATAAATCTCAAGGAAAACATAAGTCAGTTCACTCATCTATGCATAAGTCACATGGGACAAGACAATGACAGTGGGTAGTTTGGGAAACCCCTGGATACACATATTCAACAAAAAGCTGAGAAGCAAACTGGTTAGCCTAAAGTTCAGCAATAAATAAATTCAGCTTATAGTTATATCTAGAATGAATAAAACTTTTGACAACAAAAATTGAAGTGTCCTACCTACTACATGACTCAGAGACCTAGGCATACCATCAATATCACACTGTGCTTCCTGAAAGCTTTATTGATCCATTTGTTCATAGTAAACAAGAGTGTAGGACAATCAGCTACAAGGTTCTGAAAACTGTCCATTAGAGAAGAATCTGCTTCTGCAATGTAGCCTGCCACACTGGACATCTACCAAAGGTGGGGAATACATAACTCCCTGTATGGGCTCAAATCAGAGTAGTGTCAATCAAAGAAGCCCCACCCACTGAGGGCCACGATGAATACAGAGTCTCTTGCCTCTCTTCTTGGTAGCTAGAGCACAGGCATATGACCTACATCTGGCGCCTCTGATGGCTGTGCTTTATACACAATGCTAAGAATCTAGGGATGAGATCAGCCTAATGGACCAGTGCTCAATAGCCACAAGTGTCAGTTAGTCCTACAGGTGTCTCCACCCTGGTTTTTCAGTTTCTCAGTATTTTTAACAGTAGTAGAAACAACCTAGTATTCTTCTAGTCAGTCCGTCTGTGGTTAGGAGGGCCAGAGTGGACACCAGCGCTCTATTTAATGGAACTGACAGTCTTGTGAAGATGCAGGATGAGAGTTGATGGTCACCTCTGTCACTACAGAGAGAGCTCTTCTGAGAGTGAAGGTGAGGAAGGCTGACTCTAAGATGTCCCTTGTTCCTGGCCCTCATTCCTTCACTCTATGCATGGGGGTTCCTGGTCCTCAGCCCTTGATAAACCCCTCACTCTGCCCATGAATGGGACCCATGACTTGTTTGTAAACCAATAAAAGAATGCTTGTCACTTTCATAATTATGTTCCCTAAGACTACAGTGTCCACCCACTAGCAGATTCCTTTTTGAAGGGAGTTGTATACCAGGACCCATTCTAGAGACAGAAAACTAGAAGTTGCTTCCTACTGACATCGAGGTTTAGTCCAATGACCCACGATGGGGCAAATTCTTCTAACAGCCATAAGGACCAGAAGCTAATCTACCCTGAATCAAGCCTCCAGATGAGACCAGGACTGACTGACACCTTTGTTACAGCTCCGTGGAACAACCTATGCAGACACCCCGATGAGCCATGCCCGGACTCCCAAGCCACAGAAATGGATGTGACAAGTGTATGTTTCTTTAAGTCGGGAGTCTGAGAACACTTGTGACTTAAGAGCAGATGACTAATAATACAACAGAGCCAAGAGGGGGACACTGGAGTGGAGGTCCAGAGTTGACCCTTGGAACCACATCATATTGGAGGTACCTGGAACCCTGGTAGGCACCACTGGCAATTTTATATTATATAGAACCAAAAGCTGTCCTCTGGTTGAATCAAGTTCATGGGGTTTCCTGAAGGTGTGTGTGGCCAAGATGAGAAGGATGGCATAAGCAACAAAGAATCAGCAGAGGGTCTCACCTAAGATTCTTCTGCACACCGCTTCAGTTCCTACAGGGCTAAGACTACAGGGGGACAGAAGATGTCACCACGCCAATGGAACGACAACCAAGACATTAAAGCTACTGCATTAATCCCACAGTGCACATGCTCATGTGTAGGTGACAGTAAGAGTCCCACTGCACGAATGGGCGAAACTGCATGTGAAGGAATCCTCTACAACCATGGGCTCCCTAGAGGGCAGGTCAGAGCTCCTCACTTCAGAACTCCACTTCTCAGTACGGTCTCTTTCCAAGAGCTCTTTAAAATCCATGCACATTCTCCTCTGAAAGTTGTTAGCAAGTGATTGCCAAAGGAGTCCACAATTGATATGCTACCAGAAGACCTGAAAGCCCGGGGCTTCCTTCATCAGCCATTTCACCAGCACCCACAGATGACAACACACAGGCACTAACATGGCAGCAGCGTTTTCTGTGTTAGCTCTCAACAGGCCATGGCTCGAATACAATGACTGTCTTCCTTTACAGATAAGGAACTAAAATTAGAAAGCTGCTGAGGATCCAGGGCTTTGAAAGCCACAATACAGGTGTGGCACTAAGCACAGGGACACTGCAAGAAGAGAATGTATCCAGCAAATCCATGCCCAGAGGCTGAGGGAACACCCTCTGCAGCCTTCGCTGGGTTTGCAGGTCCCTGGAAAAGTATAATGTGGATTTACAGTCTGCACAGAAGAACAAGAAAACAACCACAATTATGATGACCAGCCGAGAAACTGTTCATGTAGCTCAAGTCTAACACTATCATGCTCATGTTTTGAACCACAAACACTTTCAAAGCACAATCTACACCGCTGATTGGTGTTCTTCAACAAAATGTTTCAAAAACAAAACAAAACAAAACATACGCCTTCTTCAACTTTTCTTTCGTAGGGTGGATTTAATCACTGTCACTATTTTCTGAAAACATTGTCTTTTCCACACCTAGTTCTGGCTTTTCACTGTGGGGTCTTGGCTGAACCTTATTAATCAATTACATGCAAAAATCTAAGAAATCCAGATCAAAAGGGGGCTGGGGCCAGTCATTAAAACTGTGAACTCTGAGGAGGCCCTTAACTACCTGCAGCATGTAAGAACACCTGCCATCCCCACCCCCACCCCCAGACCACCGGGTGACCATAGCTTGGGGTCCATATAAGCAAGAGCTGGAGCGGGCAGAGTGCCAAGGCACACACTGTGTGCTACACATTTTATGATCAGCATGCTCCAGACATCTGATGGCAGTCACTACAGTGTACTCTGAGCGACACTGCTGTGCAATTTCTTAGGGCAAACCTTTAAAGTTACTGCAGCAATACCCCAAGTTCTCAAGGTAGTGTTTGAAGATGAGTGCTTTCCACTTAACTCCAGCTCTCCCTGTGGCTTTCAGTCCCTTCCCGAACCCTATAAACACACAGGAAATATACCATCAGGAAAGCCACTTAACTCCTCGGGGATATACGGATCAGAGAGGTCCAGTCACTCCAGAGTGTGACCACTCCCATCTTTAGCCACAGAAAACACCCACAACAGTCATGAAGCAGGACGATGAGAGAAAAAGGATTTGGTCTTCAGAAAAACCAGAGTTCTTTGCTACTCTTCAGCCAGAGGGAAGAATGTACACTTTCCACTTGGGAGTTTTCATGGGCGGGGGTGTTTTCTTTGTCACACCTTAAAAAAGAAACGGGACAGGAACAGCAAGAGAAGGATGGCTAATGAGCCAATGTTCAATGTGGCTAAGGTCGCTCTGGCCTGTGACTGCGGCTTTGCCCACTGCTGTTCAGCTCTTGAGTACAGGAGTGACTTTTGACGAACTCCTCTTCCAGTAGCACTCGGGCACGAAGGGCTGGCGGGCAAGCACCGAGCAATCTGTCGCTCACTCAAAGGCAACTGCCTCCCTGGCTGCTCTGTGCAGAGGTCCTGCAGCACTCAGAAGGAAGCAGAGGAGAGGTGCTTACCAGACAGCCATCCTGTCACACAAACCAGACAAGACCTGTTCTCGGGAACCTGGCTCTCCATTTTCAAAATGCAGCCTCTATTGGAATGCTCGTACGGCAATTCTTTCCTGGGAAAAGGCATCCGGCAACAACAGATGTCCACCAACTCCACACCAGTGATTGGTACAGGATGGATGGCAGAGCGTTCATTTTTTAATTCATGGTACCTTCTTATGTATGTAATACAAAAGAGGACTGCAAGTTTATAAAGTCATTTTAGGCTGCCAGCATAGTGCTGAAATATTTAAAACTCATTTGAAACACACACACACACACACACACACACACACACACACACACACACACACTCACACATGCACACACACACTTCTGACAGTTTTTAAAATACTGTTTGACAACTTGCATTTTCAGCAACTGTAAAAGTGTGTGCTGGAAGAGCAGATTATGTGCACACCGTCTTTCATTAACAAGTCCTGGGTATTTTTACCCACGGTGCATCACACCTCACTCTGTTTTAAAGAAATGGGCAAAAGGCAGCCTCTGTCCAGAGTTCAAATTACTCAGTATCTATTCATACCTCCTTGTAAGTAAGAGTAACTGGTTCATCACAGTCCAAAAGTTAATTATCCTGGGCAACCCTCCCTGGAAAGGTGCAGAACCATGAACTCCCAACCGACACTGTGACTGAGTGTTCTCTGGATAAGAACTAATTGAATGAAACCCCAAGTGTAACTCTGGAGGAGACTGAGGATATGGTTGGAAACAGCAATTATAACACAGCAAACACACAGAGTCCTGAAAAAACTATATTCTACTCTTTGAATCAAGAAAACTCAGTGAAATTTTCTCTTTACAAAAATTCAGCTTTGAATACTATGTGCCTAAGCATTTTAAAACAAGGTAAGATGTCTTAAAGCAGCAAACTCTGTTCTCCCACAAAAATATAGCCCTTTCTAAAATGACCCTGGCTCCTCCCTGTCCAGGGTGACATCTTGGTTTTCAAAACTATTTACTGAAGTTTTCTTTCTACTTTTCTTTAAGATTTATTTATTTAAACTCTTTGTGTATGAATGTTTTCTTGAATCTATGAGTATGTAACATATGCGTGCCTGATGCCTGCAAGGTCAAAAGAGGTTGTTGGATCCCCTGTAACTGGTGACAGATGGTTGTGAGCTGCCATTGGGTACTGGGAACTGAACTTGGGTCCTCTGTAAGAGCAAGAAGTGTTCTTAACTGCTGAGCCATCTCTGCAGTCTGCAGGTCCCCGCCTACCATTCTTATTTCCTTGATGAAAATCTGCCACTGGCCTGTCTACTTGATTAATCTTTTCTTTTCTTTTTTGTTTGGTTTTCTGAAATAAGGTTTCCTCTGTGTAGCCCTGGCTGTCCTGTAGGACAGACTGGACTTGAACGCCAAGATCCACCTGCCTCTGCCTCCTGAGTGTTGGGTTTAAAGGTATGTGCCACCAGCGTCACCAGTGCCTGGCGATTAATCTTTTCAAAGGTGTTACTCTTCATTTACCAATTCTGTCCTATTTGGCTTTTATTTTATTAAATTTTGCCTTTCCCTGCATTTTGACCCATTGTAGCTTTCTATAATGGTCTCTGTCTGCTGCAAAGAGAAGCTCCTGCAGTAAGTGATAAGAGCTACACTTATCTGTAGGCATAACTTCGGAATGCAGTTAGGGTATGATGCTGGTCTAGTAAAGTGGCAGTAGTGGGTTCTCTTCTAAGATCCATGGCCTCACTAGACCCTGGGAGCTGGCTAGGTTTCAAGTTCCAGGCATGATTTCCCTCCTGTGGAGCAATTAAATCTAATTATACAATTGTTAGGTATTGCCAAGATGTAAGTGTCACTAATGCACCTTTATGTTGTCACTGTTGTGGCTCACAGGTGGTCATGTTGCGGCTGACAGGTGTCATAGCTGGGTAGGACTACTGGATGCTTTCCTCCCTTGGTAGCTTGCATAGCACTTTCTGGTACTATGAAATCTAGAGCTCAGGAAGAAGGTGTTTAGGTCAGATCTAGCTCAAAATCTTCCAATTCCTGTGTCTAAAAGTGTGTGGTGTCTTTAGCAATACGGACTACCCTTCAACCAAGAGCAACAGTCACAGCCTATATTGTCTTGAGCCTATAGAGTCTCTTGGACTCCCCTGACCAAAAAGGGTTTGAAAGGTGGTTTCCCCCTCACTGTTTACCAGTACCAAGTGGTCAATCTTGAAATCATATACATACCAGCAACACTAAGTGGACTCAGAAGGCTGTATTCATTTAACACATATGCATATGTACATGTAACAATAACAAGGAAAAAGAGGCCATGGTTTTTAGAGGGAGGGAGGGGGCAGATCTGGAAGGAATTGGAGGGAAGAGATGTTGAGAAAGGTTCGAGGGAGGATAGGGAAGGGGGAAATTCATATAATCATATTTTAACTAAAATGTTGAAAATTTTTTTAAAAAATATCTTTCATAATCAGTCCCATCTCCCTCTTATCTCATTATATATATATATATATATATATATATATATATATATATATATATCTCCCGTTTGAACTTCTTAAAGGTTTAGTTAGTTACTTTTAAACTTCCTTGCTATAGAATAAAATGTGCTTATGTACTGTCAAGGCCACAGGTTTAAATACAGTTCTCACCAGACATCTGTAACGTCTTTTACTTTCTTTTTACACAGAGACCTAAATTCCCAAGTGATGCGGTGTTCATATTAGTCTGTGTGTTTATATCAAGCATGACCAAGTCACTATGGTCACCCTCTGGGCAGAGAGCATGACCTACAACACTCAGCATTTCATACATGACTGAGGCTGCCTCTGAAGCTTCACCATATGGTCTCTCAGCCAAGGGGGAAGGGAGGCTGCTGTTTCCTGGCCCAGGCAAGCATCCCTCCCTGCTCACCTGTTGAGACATCAACTCCACTAGCTGCTCACCCTGTCATTCCTCAGCTGAATCCCAGAAAGTGCCTTAGCTTTTCACTGAGTTTTGGGTCTTGGGTGTCTTCCTTTAGCCCACTCATGATTTCTAGTCCCGGGTGGCAAATCCGGTTATTTGCACATTGTTTTGAATTTCATCCTGCCAGTGGCTGGCCCACCCCAAACTCTGATTTTTATTCAACTAAGATTCATTGTGAATCTATAATGTACCAACCAATGTTTGAGAAGAAGTAGAGGATAAGACATGATAATGGACTGAACCTCTGAACTGTAAGCCACCCAATTAAATGCTTTCCTTTATAAGAGTTGTGTGGTCATGGTTTCTCTTCACAGCAATAGATACCCTAACTAAGATACCATGTAAGAGAATTTAGGAGGAAAAAAAAAGGTTAAAAGAAAAGGTAAAACATACTAATACTTCATCTAAGTTAGCCACTATTGATATTTTGATATGTTTCTTTTTAGCCCTTTATGCATGGCTAGATTTTTACCTTGAAGGAAAAAAAAAAACTGAAGGTGGTAGCTTAGCAACAGAGCACTTAGTTAGCATGTGTGAGGTCCAGGGTTTCATCCCAGGATGAAAAATATATAAAAATAAGGTTGAAGCCATGCTATACACAATGCCCAGTCTTCTACTTCCCACCCTTATTTTGCCAAGAGTATTTTCCAAATCCACTAAACTAATCTCTAACAACATCTTTTTAATGGCTGTATAATATTCCATGGTGTAACAATTATTGATTTATCTGCAACTGGACATTTATGTGGTTCCCCACAGTCCATGTCAATGCACAGAATTATTTCAATCTTTGCTTGTTTATTGTGTTTATGGTTATTTGTAGTTTGTACAGATTCTCAGAAATCAAGGGACATAAACCTTTTTCCTACTCTGGACACTTGCCATGTATGCGCTCTGCAGAATGTCCACCCCAGCATGCAGTCTACCAATTCATATCAATGCTAAGGTCACCAGCCTCTCAATACTGATGGCTTTTTTAAACAGCTTATTAACTTACAGAGGAAGCAGGCTTGTTGCTGTAACTTCCCATTACTTAACAAATCAATCTTTATGCCATGCATTTAGTATGCACTGACTTACCTCTGTAAACATCAGCCTTTGCCAATCTGTCTGTTGGGATTTCTCTTGAAGCTCACATGTTGCTCATTATAAAGGAGTCATTTCCTCTCATTTATTTCTAGTGTTTTATTCTTTTAATTTTGGTTTATAATGAATTTGGACCTGAAAAAAAAAAATCTGTTCCTTTTGTCTACATCTAAAACTATGTTCATTACTTTTAAGCTTAGAAATGTAAATCCCAGACTGGCACCAGAAGACGCTGGAGACTTATGCGGGAGGATGCTGAATTTGAGGCTGACATCAAGGCAAGACCTCCATCTCAGAACTGGAAAGGATTATTTCCTTCACATATTCTTAGGCATTTTCAGATTGTTCTTACCAGATTATCTAAACATTAAAAGTCCATCAGATCAAGCTCTGGCTTTGTACAAAGAGCAAAACAACAACAACAAAAAAACCCAAACAAAACCCCCCAGTCTCTAATTAAGCAGTACTCTTTCATCTAATGATACCTAATGTTATTCTCATTGTGTTCGTGGCCTGTTACGTACTAAAAAGATGTGTGTTTTAGAATCAAGGAATTGTTATAATATAAATTATAGCAGTGACATACACTGTTAGAAATACAACTTGTTATTTATTTGACCTGTGTACTATAAATGACTACAATATTAAAACACTCTCCTTCTGAATTCAGAAGGGAACAATGTCCATTTAAAAAGAGATAAATTAGAATCAAATTATTTTTTCTCATATAAGCTAATGAGAATCCAACTTAAAGAGAAGGAACATTTATGTGGTCTGCAGCCTGTTCTCAGCTGTTATCACAGAATAATTGATGTACTAATGATTTCAATTCATAGCACCCACTGTCTTCATTTTGCATAATTCAAACCAAACCTGAATATAAATGACAAACAGTCCTCTTGCCTGTTTAGTACCCATGACCTTTATCTAAAAATCACTTAATACTGCAGGAAGGGAATTTAGCAGATATAAGAAACACTATTTTGAAACATTCCTACTCTTGCAGAAATGGAAAGAATTAGGTAAAAGTACCAGTAATACCTGGGCTATGATTTATCATCTTATTATTTGAGAATGAATATATAATTATAAAACACTTATTACCAATAGTGCCTGGTGAAAGAAATTCCAAAAAGGCCAAAGCTTAATATGTCTCATTATTTTTTCAATGAAGAAAATATTACTATGGAAAATTCAAGTCACTATAATAACTACATTTGTAGTTAAATTTCCTGTTTAAAAGTCACCCTGTTTTATACGGCTGATGGTGGGTTGACCACACTCCAGTGGATGGCCACACATGGATAAATAAGCAGCATCAATTGGACTCAGTGGGTTATTTCAAATAAGGACACACAGCTGGGAGGAGGTGGATCTACGGAGTAAGGAGGAGGAGTGCGAAGTGAATACGATCAAAATATACTGTATGCATGTGTGAGATTCTCAAAGAATTAATAAGATGTTAAATAAATTATCTATCGCATATAGAAACATATATCACAGGGCTGCTCCACTGTATCAGGTGCAGGTATTGCCTACTGAACCAGGAAACATGACCTTTTTTTTTCAGTTTTCAAAAGACTTGATCTTTTATAAACAATCTGCAACAATCATTACCTATGGCATCTTCATTACCTATGGCATCTAACACAGAACACTGAAGCCTCACAACTGTCACCAGGTCACCAGAATGGCTCGTTAACAAGCCTGTTTAGTTAGGTATAGACTGAGTAGGTGTTACTGTCCATACCGCAATAATCGTATCACAGCATGATGGCCAATTAGTTTCCAGCTCCATAGTGAATGTTATTCCAGACAACACCATGTTCAACCAGAGAAACAGCTGCTTCCTGATTCTTACCCACTGCTTACTGTTACTCTGGGCTGGCTGACGGGGGGGGGGGGGGGGGGGGGGAAGGCACCCCGGAAGCAGGCCCTTCGTCGTTTGAGGGGGGGGCGGCCAAACCCCCCCTCCAGCAGACAAGCCCCCACTCT